>PVJD01012616.1:21025-38772 GCA_004026545.1 Mormoops blainvillei | reverse complement strand
TCAGTTCTTTGGCTTCTCAATTTCCTATACTATTCTTAGCCTCCCCCTATCTATTTCTTTTGCCAACATTTCCCAGCCACCACTTTCCCCAGCCTCACCCCTACCCACCTCCCACCCTCAATCCTTCCCCTATTTAGCTTTGTTGATGGGTTTTTTATGCATGTTCCTTGATGACCTTTACCCTTCTTTTCCCCTGTGATCCCCCTCCCTCCTTCCCTCTGGTTACTGTCAGTTTGTTTTTTATTTCAGTTTTTTATTTCAGTGTTGCTGGTTATATTTTGCTTGCTTGTTTGTTTTGTTGATTAGGTTCCACTTATCAGTGAGATTATAGGGTATCTGTCTTTCACTGCCTGGCTTATTTCACTCAGCATAATGCTCTCCAGTTCCATCCATGCTGTTGTGAAAGGTAGTAGCTCTTTCTTTCTTTCTGCTATGTAGTATTCCATTGTGTAAATGTACCATGGTTTTTTGATCCATTCTGCCCTTTTTTAAATTGGGTTGTTCGTTTTTCTGGTGTTAAGGTGTCTGAGTTCTTTTAAAATTTTGGATATCAACCTCTTATCAGATATATCATTGGTGAATATGTTCTTGCATTCAGCAGGTTGTCTTTTTGTTTTGTTGATGGTTTCCTTTGCTGTGCAAAAACTTTAGTCTGATTTAGTCCTATTTGTTTTTCTTTTGTTTCCCTTGCCTGAGGAGATATATCAGAAAAAATATTGCTGTGAAAAATGTCCGAGATTTTACTGCCTATGTGTTTTTCTAGGAGTTTTACGATTTCTTGTCTTACATTTAAATCTTTAAGCCCTGGTTAGTGTGGCTCACTTGGCTGGAGCGTTGTCCTATAGACTGAAAGTTCACAGGTTCAATTCCCAGTCAGGGCACATACTCAGGTTTCAGGTTTGATTCCCTGTCGGGGCATGTGCGAGAAGGCAAACAATCAATGTTTCTTTCTCTCTCTCTCTCAAAGAAATGAAAAAATGTCCTTGGGAGGGAATAACAAAATCTTTAATATGTTTTGATTTTATTCTTGTATATAGTATAAGAAGGTGGTCTAGTTTCCTTTTTTTTTTGCATGTTCTGTCCAATTTGTCTAACGCCATTTATTGAATAGATTGTCTTTATCCCATTATATGTCCTTGTCTCTTTTCTCAAATATTGATTGATCATAAAGGGGTGGGTTTATTTCTGGGCTCCCTATTCTGTTCCATTGATCTATATGTCCGTTTTTATGCCAGTACCATGCTGTTTTGATTACTATGAGCTTGTAGTATATATATAGTTTGGTATCGGGTATAAAGCTGAAACTTCTTTAAAGGTACCAGACATATTTGTGTCTGAACAATACGCACATTAACATACCTTGTTTTTTTTAAAAACATATATTTATTTATTTATTTATTTATTTATTTATTTATTTTTGGAGATTGGGGAAGGGAGAGAGAAAGCGAGGGAAAGAAGCATTGATGCAAGTGAGAAACAACGATAGATTGCCTCTCACATGTGTTCTGCCCAGGGATTGAACCTGCAACTCAGGCATGTGTCCTGACTGGGAGCCAAACCAGTGACCTTTTATTCTTTGGAACAGCACCCAACCAACTGAGTCATACCAATCAGGGCTGAGCATACCCTCGTTCTGAGGAAGTTTACACAATGAGTCTTCGCAATCCTATTAATCAATGAGCCCAAATATCTAGTGAGTGCCTACTAAATGCAAAACACTGCACTCTACGGGCCTCTTGCACTCTGGGATATTACAACGTAATTTGAGATAGATAACTATCATATCAAAAACTGTCCAACAACATCAAGTAATGGCCAGAAAAATGCTCCTAAGCAATATGCATCTAGACTGGGTAAGTATATTGTTGAAAGAAAATTGAGAAGCAGACAGCATTGGCTTTAGTTCTCCCTCTTCCACATAACAGCTCTGTGACTTTGGGTAAGTCGCATCCTCTATGGGTTTTAATTGATATTCTGTAAATTAAGGGTAATGATACCATTATGCCCAAAGGCAGGAAATAGAAACAGATGCACTTTTGAGGTAGCCTTCAGTCTAAGACCTCTGTTTCTAGGAGGTCTCACACTTAAACATGTTCCCAGAGAGGACATGTTCCGACCCAAGTTTGCCAAGTCTTCTGATTTTTCTACAGAAGTAAAAATACATATTTTAAGTGAAATTTACCCATTACAATTTTTACGGCTAATTCTAATATATTTTTAGGTGGGCCAAACAAAAGGTGTCTGTGAGCCAGATGTGTCTTGTTATATTGCTAATTGGTAACCTCAGGACTAAATAGAGGCCGTAAGTCTTCCTAAGGAATGTGGAACTGTAGGGATTTTTGCTGAGGTTGAAATGAAATGGTATTATCAGTTTAATCATTAAGCTGCCTAACTTCAAACAGTATCAATATTTTTAATTTTATCCCCAAGTCTTTGTTTAGTATTACACAGGCATGGCTGCAGTCAATTATAGGCCACTTACATTCCTCCTCCTTAAAGCTTCCCCTGACCACCCCAGCCCCAAGTGCTCTCACCCTCCTTTGAGCTCCCATAGCAATTACTTTCCATGCAATTCATTTGGCATTTAATCACACAGTGCCTGGTAGTATTTTTTCTATTGTGGCCTTGAACTGCTATTTAAACATGTTATAATTATTTAAACTCCCAAGTGTTTGCATCTTCTTTTCCCTCTAAGTTAGTAAGCTCTTTGAAAATAGAGGCCAGATCTTATTTCTTACAGTGCCTGGCACCAAGTAGAAGGTTAATCTGTTTTGAATTTAATTTCAAAGAATAGTATAGAGGACGGTACTATACATAAAGGTAACTCTCAGATGGTTTTTAGATCTCATCCTCTCCAATACAGTCTGTGCCCTTTATTATATGTGAACTCGTAAATTTCTATTTGATAACAATAGCTTCAAGAAAGAGAAAAATAACACAGAATGAGAAAAAATATTTGCAAATGCGTATTTCACAAGGGACTTGTATTCAGAGTATATAAAGAACTATTGCAACTCAGTAATAAAAAGGCAACCTAATTTTAAAATGGGCAAAGTATTTGAATAGACATTTCTCCAAAAAAGACATAGAATGGCCAATAAGCCCATGAAAAGTTGCTCAACATCATTAGCCATCAAAGAACTGTGAATTCAAAATTGAGATACTATTTCACACCTTTAGGGTGGCTATAATAAAAAACACAGATAATAACACTGGAATTCTCATTCCTACCACTGGCAAGAATGTATAATGGTGCAGCTGCTGTGGAAAACAATTTGGCAGTTCCTCAAACCATTAAACATAGAGTTACCATGTGATCCAGCAATTTCACTCCTAGGTATACACCCAAGAGAACTTAAAACATATCTTCACAAAAAAAACCTGTAAATGAATATTCTCAGAAGTATTATTCCTAATAGCCAAAAGGTGAAAAACAACCCAAATTTCAATTAACTGATGAATAGATAAGCAAAATATGGCATATCCATACTATGGAGTATTATTCAGCATTAAAAAGGAATAAAGTGCCGATACAAACTACAACATGGATGAGCCTTGAAAACAGTATGCTAAGCGAGAGAAGATAGTCACAAAAGACCACCTATTGTGTGAGTCTACTTATATGAAATGTCTAGAAGAGGTTCTACAGAACCTCAGTCTACAGAAAGTTGTTCACTGGTGCCTACGAAGGGAGGCAGGATTGGGAATGGCTGCTAATGGGTACATTTTGGGGGTGATTAAAATGTTACAAAATTAGATTATGGTGATGGTTGCACAACTCTGTGATTATATTAAAAACCACTGAACTATACACTTTAAGTGGGTGAATTTTGTGGTTTTATAGTATGTGAATTATGTCTCAATAAAAGTTTTAAAATAATAATAATAGCTAATATTTATATAGCATCTACTGTGTGACAGACACTTTTCTAAGTGTTCTGATGTATTAACTCATTTAATACTCACAAAACCCCTAGGAGGAAGGTACTTTTATTTTCCTTATTTGACCAGTGGAGAAATGGCATCACATTAATATTAAATGGTTAGCCCAAGGTCTCATGGCAGTAGTGGTGGAAGTGGGCTTCTAGTCCAGGCCATCTGCATCTAAACTGCTATATTCATCAACACAGTGCTATATTGGACCTAAATAGTCAATGCTTGCCATTTCTCCATAATTTGGCTGGAATTATAATGGAGAGTCTGCACAGACTTGGGCTATACTAGAAGTGAGTGTAACTAAAGCTAATTAGCAAGTTAAAAGGAAGAGACTACAGAAGAACAAAAGGAATGAATTTATAGACATTCTGGGGTTGCAGTAATTTTGCAACTCTTTCTTCTTCCCACCACAGGAAGAGGATGCATGTTAAACCTAGTATGTGAGGGACTATGTCCCATGGCTATATGGGGGTGGGGGTGTAGGGTAAACCTTACAGAAAGGATTTTACAGTGACTCAGCTGGCCATGCCTGTTGCTTTCTGGAGAATGGTGCCCTAGTTCAGAGTGACCTATGAAATAGAATGCAGATTACTCACATTTTATTCTTGATTCATAGGAACAAGTGGAATTATCCTGTCTGCCTGGATCCTCTAATACCCAAGTTTTAGATGATAGCTAGGTTCATTTGCTCGAATGCAAGTATTTTTAAAGGTAAATGCAAGGGGATATAAAGTTGATAATACCAATCATTTAGTGAATGTTTACCGTGTGCTATGCTTTTCATGTACTGATTTATTTAATCCTTAATGCATCCCTATGAGGTAGGTACTATTATTATAATTCCCATTTTACAGATACGGAAACTGAGACTCAGAGAGATTAAAATCATACAACAGTTAAGAAGAGAGTCAAAGATCAAACCTGAGTCTTTCAGATTCTAGTGCTTTTCTCACTATAATATAGTGCCTCCAGTAAGTATTTAACGAGCCCATACTTACACAAGGCACTATAGGGAAGAAGATAATACAAGTGTCCTGTCCTCAAAACATTTGTAAACAGATGGGGAGACAAGGTATAAACACAGTAAATGTTAAATAATGCTACAATCATAATATAATAATACAGGTATATCACAAGGGGGACCCCCCCCAAAAAAACCCAGAATTATCACCTGGAGGGCAGTTCCCTTGTAGTACAGGCTTCCCCCACTAGGTGAGTATTCTAGGAGCCCATCTGTATCAGTGTGCCAGCTGGCATTGTTGTGAGACGCTGTGTTCAGCTTCAGTGAATTTTTTTAAGACTCTTTCAGTGTGTTTGCCCATTTTATGATGGGTATTTCACGAGCGCACCTGCCCACTCCATGCCAAGTGTTCAGGAGTTTTTGACCAAAACAGCATGACCCCCATGCCCGAACTTCCCTATTCACCTGATCTCTCCCTGAGAGACTTTTCTTTTGTTTCTTCAGATGAAAAACTCCTCAAAGGGAAACATTTTATCAATGTGGAATAGGTGAGACAAAAAAATGGCAGAAGCACTAAAAGGCATCAAAATCAATGAGTTCAAAAACTGTTTCAAGCAGTAGGAAAAAAGTCTCAATAGGTGTATTACATCAGATGGAGGGGACTTTGAAGGTGAATGAAGTTTAAATCTGTAAGAATAAATACACAATTTTTCATAAATAAATTCCAATTTTCCTGGGTCCTCCCTCATACATATACAAGTATGCTGCATAGAGTAACACAACATCAGAAGAGATGATGGTGTCTACTATGTATTAACATTTACAAATTTGACAGGCTCTGTTCTAAAAGCTTTACAAGTTTTACCTCATTTATTCTACTTCATAGATTAGGAAGCTGAGGCAAAAGAAGGTGGAGTAATTGGTCCAACACAATATAGTTTATAAGTAGCAGAGTCAGGACTCAAACACAGGCAGTATGCCTCCAGAGAACATCCTAGTTATTACATTGTATTTCCATGATAAGTATGCTACTTTAATAAGGGTATAAAAATGCTATGGGATCTCAAAGGAGGGGGCTATTAATTTTATCTGGGGCAGTCAGGAGACGTTTCCCACAGGATGCAATAGTTGTGTAGGGTCTTTAAAGGAGGGTAGGGATTTACTGGTGAGATAAGAGGAATAAGGGTGCTCTGAGCAGAGGCCACACCATGTGAATGCATTTCTGCAAAGGCTTAGTTTATCTAAAGAATGTTGAAAATTTCAGTGTGACTGGAGTCTTGAGTATGTTGGGATTGTGAAAAAGTAAGAAGTGGTAAAAGCTGAAGATGGGACTGGAGGAGTAGCCTGTGTAATCAGAGTGGGGATCCTTATGCACAGTAGAAGAATTAATAAAAATGAGCTCAAATATAATGTCTGCTGTGACATTCTCTCCCTTTTTATTTACCTCTTTTTTAAAGGGCTCCTTTTTTCTCTAAACTTGGGGAATGAGTTTTGCTGAGCAAGGATAAGAGTTCTTGGGGGAAAGGGTTTGAAGGGAGTACTCTATGGAAAGGAAATGGACTATGGTGCAAAAGATTGTAATGAGGAAGTTTTCTGGAAGGAAGAGTCTCATGTATTTAATTGAGAGGGAGACAGATACCCTTCTCCAATCTACTGTTAGGTTGAATGCAAGCGTAAGTTCCTAAACTCCTACTCAGCACCAATATATATAGACACTGGGAAGAGAGATAGTTCTGAAATCAAGAGGAAGAAACTACTAGTGGGTTTGTTTCAAGAGTTTCTCATCCCAGACTTAGCTCTCCCTCATTTTGTCTTTTCATCCCTTGTGTCTCGGGGAATCTTGGGCTCCTTTTCAACTTCACTGTGAAAAACTGAGGGAATTCTACTGTATCCTTAAGCAATGGACCTCCATAGAGGTTTATAAGCAGGGAAGTACTAGGATGCTCAGTCTTGAGGGAGATTGAAGCCTGAACTAAAGGGAGGAAGAGACTGACTAGAAACAGGAAGCCTGGTCCACGTGACAGAGTATATGGAACTTAATACAGTGGTCCTGTTAGTGGGTGTCAGGGGAAGGGCCTTGATTCAGGAGAGCCTTCTGAGGTAGACTCACAGCAACTTGGTGACCAATTGAATATGGAGGAAGACAGAGAAGGAAAGGTGACTTCAGGAGATAACCAGCTAATTTGACAAACAAATTACCAGTAGGAGGTTTGTTTACAACATATCCATTTTCACTGTGGCCTTCAAATGCTAGTGAGGTTGCCTTGTTTGTCTAACTGGGTTGATACACCAAAACCAGCTATGAGTCATGCTCTTCCTTCTTATTTTTCCTCATTTACTCTAGCAGTTAGCTTCACGGTTGTCCCCTACCTCTTCTGTAGTTTCTTTTCTGCTCTTTCAACAAAAACAACCAAAAAAGTCAGAGTCTTGAAGGTGCCATTTCCCTCAGCCTCGTCTATCCTCCAGATCCTGGCAGCCCTTGTTTCTTGTTGATGGTGGTGCTTTGGTTGCTGTTCCTTTTCTTTACAATTGGAACACTGTTTACTGACACTGTTTAATAAATTCATCATGACCCACTGTGCTCTTCTTTCCAGACTTGTACATAATTATCTTGTGTTTGTGTGTGTGGTTTGTTTCTTCTCTTTATTTTTTTTCTACATGGACTTTTGAATTTTTGCTGCAGTGTTTAAAAACAAAGAGAATTCTGACCAAAGCATAAGCTGGGAGTGTGAATAAAGAATTCTTAGAAATGTTTTTTTGAAAATACTATCAATATCTTAGAGGAACCATAGATTCAGACCTCAATCAGATGAATCTTCCTAAACACTTCCCTAATTGTGTCATTGTCCTATTCCAAAATCTCATTGTTCCATCAGGTTGATAGGAAAAAAGTTCAAATTTCAAAATCTTATATGTTGTCTTGTCTCCAACATAATTTTGCAACCTTAATTTCTACTATTCTCCTACACTTTCCCATGTTTATACCTTTAGTCTTATTATTCATTCTAGCTTTCTCACACTGCCCCATTCCTATCTCCTAAAATGTCAACTGTTCCTTTGTGCTTGGAAGACCTAATAATGATAAGGAATTGACCCGGCTTTCAAAATCGGATTTACCACTTATTGACTGAGTGACCTTGTGCAAGTCATTTCCCCTCACCAAGACTCAAGTTCCACATCTGTAAATGTAGATCATAATAATCTATTCTCAGAGTTGGAGTCAGGGATAAATTATATGACATATGTGGATACATCTACCATAGTGTCCATCACATAGTAGATGCTCAGTTAAATTACTGAACAGATAGATTTCAGGGGGTCTGCAGACCACCTGAAGGCCATCCATGAATTTCAAATTATAAAACCTTGCATTTTAAATCACCAGGATTGGGAAACCTAGCTAAATAAAAGACTAGCACTTTTGCTTCCCCATTTACCATTACTTTCCTCACCCCTTAAGAGTATGTTTGTGTGTGCACATGTGTGAACATGTGCATGTGCAAGTGTGTGTGTGAGAGAGAAGGAATATGTGTGTGTTGTTGGAGGGGGAGTGAGTATTTACTTCAGCAAATACATTTCAAAAGGAATTGAGAAAACAAGACTTGTTTTCGAAATAGGTAAAATCAGATGCCAAGGAAGTTGAGTCAGTCTAAGGAAGGCCCTGAGTGGACCTAGAGAAGAAAAAGAGGACTGTGCAGAAAGCCATGATAGGCTGCAATGTTCTCTAGTTCTGAAGTCACAACTCGTCACTGAGGTAAAGTCTCTAGAATTGAAGGTGGCAGCCTGACAGAAGACTTCTGTGACTTACAATTTAAAAGAACACTAAAATAACAGCTGAAAACAGATCCTTTTTTGTTCTTCATGGAGAATTAATACCAGATGAAAATCTGAATCTCACCAAACCATTTATTAACAGTGTAGACCATGTAAAACCTCTCCCTGACAGCTATCATAGAAAGGGAAAGCGATTAAGAATGGAACACTAGAGAGCAATTCCAAGGTGCCAGTGAAAAGGGGATGATACAGAATATCATAAAAGAGAAAGATTGTTGTTAAAGAGAAAACCAGAGAGGGATCTCAAAATGTCATGTGAGTGGTGAGCACAGTGAGGGGAATGGAGAACCAGAGTGAGCAAGGCACATAGAGAAAAAGCTGTGCTTGCTGTAAGGAGAGGTCTACCTACAACCATATTGGCAGAACCAGCAATGGCGGGCAGCAGCTGCCATTTCAGTGTCTCTCAGGACCACTTCAATGTGTCTTCCCAGACAACAATTCACAGAAGGGAATTGGGTAGCTCCCGGGGCACACCCAATTGACAGTTGACTGGCAGTTGTTGATATAATAACACCCACAATGGAGTGCTCATAAATAGTTATTATTAGTGGAAATGGGATTGCCTGGGAGGTCTATAATTGCTCTAATCAGAGCTAGTATTCAATTCAATACATTCAACATATTATTGGACCACCTGGTATGTATCATGTGCTGTGCTAGCTCATACAGGATCATGAATTCATTCATTGAGTATGTACTGTGTGCCAGGCAATGTTGTGGTCTCTGGGGATATAGCAGTAACCAAAATACATAAAAACTACTGACCTCCTGGAGTTTACATACTAATTAGATCAAAGAAAAATAAAGCAAATTAACTGCTACTGAGCAATCTCTTACATATCAGGTAATTTACAATGGGAGTGTCTAAAAAAACTGGAATTATCTTCTGGAGGGCAGGCCTCTTGTAGTACGGGCTTCCTCCACTAGAGGAGTGTTCTAGGAACCCATCTGCATCAATGTACCAGCTGGCATTGTTGTGAGAGGCTGCGTTCAGCTTCGGTGGATTTTTTTGAAGATATTTTCAATGCATTCGCACATTGCATGATGGGTGATTTACAGTGCACCTGCCCACACCACAGTGAGTGTTCAGGAGTTTTTGACCAAAAATGGCATGACCCCCCTGTCTCACCCTCCCTATTCACCCAATCTTGCCCTGAGCAACTCTTTGTTTCCCCAGATGAAAAAAGTCCTCAAAGGGAAACGTTTTGCTGATGTGGAAGAGGTGAAACAAAAAAATGGCAGGAGCACTAAAGGGGCATCAAAACTGACGAGTTCAAAAACTGTTTTGAGCAATGGAAAAAATCTCGATAGGTTTATTACATCAAATGGAGAGTGCTTTGAAGGTGACTAAAGTTTAAACATATAAGAATAAATGCACAATTTTTTAATAAATGACTTTCATTTTTGGGGGGGTCCAGAAAACGAAAGTGTATGATTTCATACATAATCACATTTAATTTATACAACAACCTATGAGAAAGGTTATTATCACCACTTTACAGAAGAGGAAACTAAGGGTCAAACAAATTAAAAACCAGACCAAAATTATGCATCTAGGTAATGGCAGAACTAGCATTTGAAGCCATCCACGTCTGTTTCATTCCAAAATCCATAGATTTCTCTTCTAACTTTTTGACATTCCACAGACCCTTAGAGTTAATTTCATCACACTCAAGATTTAACTTTTGGAGATCGTTGTCTAATGCCTGAGGGCCACTCATAAATGTCAGAATTACTCAAAGTTCAATAGGTCAGAGTCAGCCCTTGGGGATGTAGAGATGATAAGACATAACCTTTACCCTTAACTTCTTTACTGAGTAGGTGGAGAGGCAGTCTAGCAGAGTGCTTAATAGTCCAGGTGCTGGGGAAAGACTCGGCAACTTCAAATCCCATATCTGTTTCTGCTTCTGTTATATTACCTGTATAACCCTGGGCAAGTTATTTACCTTCTCTGTGCCTTACTTTTCCCAACTGTAAAAATGGGGATAATAGTACCTGCCCCAGACACCTCTCCAAGGAAGACATCCTGATGACCAATAGACATAAGAAAAGATGCTCCACCTCACTAATCATCAGAGGAATACAAATTAAAACCACAGTGAGATATTACCTCACACCTGTCAAAATGACTATCATTAATAAATCAACAAGCAACAAGTATGGGTGAGGATGTGGAGAAAACAGTGCAAGGGTTTTCTGTTGGTGGGAATGTAGATTGGTGCAGCCACTGTGGAAAACAGTATGGAGGTTCCTCAAAAAATTAAAAGTGGAACTTCCTTATGACTCAGCAATTCCACTTCTGGGTATACATTTAAAGAAATCCAAAACACTAATTCTAAAGAATATATGCACCCTTATTCCCATTGCAGCCTTATTTACAATAGCCAACCTATGGAAGCAGCCCAAGTGCCCATCAATAGATGAGTGCATTAAAAAAGTGGAGTTACATATTATACAATGAAATATTACTCAGATATAAAAAAGAATGAAATCTTACCCTTTGTGACAGCATGGATGGACTAAGGGGAGATTATGCTCAGTGAAATAAGTCAGTCAAAGAAAGACAAATCCATACGATTTTGCTTATATGTGGAATCTAAATAGCAAAATGAACAAACAAAATGGAAACAGATTCATAGATACAGAGAACAGACTGATGGATGCCAGAGGACAGAGAGGTTGGGGTGCTGATAAAAAGGGTGAAGGGATTGAGAAGTACAGTTTGATAGCTACAAAATAGTCATGGTGATGTAAAGTACAGCATAGAGAATACAGTCAATAATATTGTGATAACTATGTACAGTGTCAGGTAGGTACTTGAAATATCGGGACCACTTTGTAAACTATATGGTTGTCTAACCACTATGCTCTACACCTGAATCTAATACAAAATAATACTGAATATAAACTGTAATGGAAAAATAAAATTTGTTAAAAAATAAAACAAACTGTGGGGAGAAACTATAACCTGCTTCATTTGGGGATTCAGGAAGATAATAGCAAACATTTATATACTGCTTATTATGTACCAGGCACTATTCTAAGTACTTTTCATATACATTAGCTCTTTCATGTCGAACAGCAGTTCTCAACGTGTGGTTCAGGGATCCCTAGAGATCTGGGAGGTCAAAACTATTTTAAGAAACATGCTAAGGCATGTTTTTTTTTTTTACTTACATACACTCACAAGTGTACGATTGTTTTTTGGGAGCTGTATGATATATGATATTGCAACAAATTAAATACAGAATCAGATGTGAGAATCCAGATATAAATTTGCAAAAATGAAGAACAATGTCATTCTTCTCACTACTTTTTGGGGGTTTTGGAAAATATAGTTATTCCTCATTAAAATATTATTTATATTAACATGTAACAGGTTTAATATTGTTATTTTAATAAATTGGTAAATATATTTTAAAAACTTTTCAGTTTTAATTTCTAATGAGGTAACTATTGACTGGTAGGCAAAATAAACAAATACCATTTGGAATCCTCAATCACTTTTAGGCATGTAAAGATCCTGAGGCCAAAAGACTTTTTGAGGACCTATGACACACATAATACCTGAAATGCAGTTACACAGTGTCTGGACCGAAGTAAGCACTCAACAAATGTAAGTAATGATTATTATTACACATATAAGCATAAGAGGAGCTGTGTGGTGAGTGCCTTAAAAAAATGCTAAATTCTGAAGAAATTCACAAAAAAGAGAGCTTACATCCAGCTGAAGAATCCTGGAAAAGCTTCAGGAAAAAGGTGGCATTTGACGTGGGCACTAAAGAATGAGTAGAATGAGAACAAAGAGTGCTGTGGGGGGAGGACTTGATTCCAGATAGAAGAAACACTGACGCAGAGGAGCATAGGGTGTACTCTGAAAATAAGGAGTGGTCAGGTTTGGCTGAAGCCAAAGCTATGTGCAGAAGAGTAAGGGAGAGAATACTGGCAGGAAAGATCGGTGCACACTCAACTGTGGAGAGCTTTGAGTGACAGGATGAGGTTTAGGGAAATGACTGGCAGCGATGTTTAGGATTGTTGGAGAGAGGCTGGACATGGAGTGATTGGTTAGGAGATTATAGCAATAGCGCAGGAGAGAGGACATGAAGAATTGAGCTAGGATAGTGGCCCAGGGGATGGAGGAGGGGGAGAGATGTGAAACAAAATGAACATCTATTAAATAAGTAATTATTCAATGAATCTGCATGGCCTACTCTGTTTCTCCAACATTAATGACCTCCCCATCCTCAAAGACCAGTCATGATGGAGATATTTCATGCTTATGGCCCCAAAGCTGTGCCACACTGTGGGCAAAGAAATTAGACAGAATAAGTATGTAGGATTTCAAAATGAATGTCCACAAGGAAATCAGTCTCCTGAAGAAAAGACAAAAAATGGGGAGGTATTGGAGGTGAGGGTAGATATTAAAATCCAGATTCCCTGAACCAATCAAAATGTCTACAGATATATGGCTTATGCTATCTAGTTGAAAAAGAAGTTATGAGATGAGCCCAAGGCCAAATAAAAAGTATTTTTTTAACAAAGGCAAAAGAAATATTTCACTTGTCCTGAGTAAGAAATGCTGTGCAGCACATGGACATACTGGGGTGGGGATTAGTATGTAATAGTTCCAGCCTTTTGGCCAGTTAATAAATTGTTTGGTTTGGGTGTTTCATTTTGTTTTGTTTTGTTTTTTAAGCCAAGCTATTCAGTGATTTACTGCAATGTTCCCTTAGTTCTTATACCATTCTTTCTGTACTGCGTAAAGGACAATGAAGTTCCTGGAAAACTGTTGGCATCTATGCTCTACTATGCAAGCTGTTTCACTGAACAGTGAAGAGGTGGAACAGGGATCTTGCTGACAAATAGAGGGGTGTTGAGGTTCTTGCTATTTTAAATGGTTAATGCATATAGCTTTGCTGGGTAGGAGTGAATTTTATTCTCAGTTCCGATCCTGTGAAAATTCAGGGTAGGTAAAACATTTTTCTGGTGGGATTCCAAGATTGGATGTAAACAATCCTCTTCTGTGAAGGAGTGTCTTCAGGGCTAGAAGGAAACCTTGTAAATTCCATTCTTCTTGAAGACTCATTTTCATTCTTGAAGGTCATCATCAACCTTCTTGAAGATTTATATTATCATTATAGTCACCGTCTGCTAGCAGCTCCACTCCACCTTGACCCGTGGCCTACCACCGGCATCATGCTGTGATTCAGAAGACTGGAGTGGAAAGGGGTTTCTGTGTCTCTAGGTGGGTCTGGACGACTTTTCTACTAGCTATTAAGTACTCAAGGAAAAGCAAGTGACCAAATGTCATACCCTCCTCAGCCTAATAATAGAAAGAAAACAACAGCTAACATTTATTGAGGACTCACCAAGTGCCAGATGCACTTGATGTGAATCATCTCACTAAAACCTCACCACAACCCTGTAAGGCAGAAACTATGATCATATTATAGGTGAGAGAACAGTCTCAGAGAGGTTTAAGTGACTTGTTCAAAGGTACACACTAGCTAGTAAATGGCAGAGTCAGGATTTGAACCCACATCTCTCTGACTCTTTCCATTATGCCCCCCCCCCACTAATAGAGTGCCCTTTTTGTTTTCTTCTGAGTGCTTGTGCTGCTTCACAGGCAAAACATGTTTTTGGTGCACTAGATGATCATAGCACCATGACTCTCCCTGAGTCACCTTGTAGAATTCTCCCTCATCTGAAGTCTCTGAGGTGTCATGTCAGTCACCTTGGGAAGATACCCTAACCCACTGGGCAAATAGAATCTTGGATAAGGTCACTCAGCTCATATCAACTTCTCTGTCTAACATCCCTTTTAGAGTCCAGCTAACTTGTGCTTGAAAACTTCCAGTCAGGGCTGGCTTGATGGGTGTACAACTATTTTATTTTGCAACGGTCTCTGCAAATTACGTAGTGATCCTGCTTCCAGTAAAGAGAAACTCATCATCTCAGGAGGCAAGCCATTCCATACTGCTCTGTCTCTGAGCAAGGGTATCCTTATGGTGTGAAGAAATCTGTTTATCTACAGCTGCTTTTTACTGGCTTCAGATACAAACAGACTTCAGAAAAAAATTCTAGCTCTGCAAATTCCTCACCATAGCTGTAAGCAAGCCATTTAAAATATTTGAACCTCAGCTTCCCCATCTCTAAAATAAGAATACTATTGCCTTCTTTGCAGGCTTTTGTAAAAAAGACAGATAGGACATAGCACATTTTATGTAGTCAATGTGTTACCAAACAGGGGACCTGGCCCTGAGCAGGTCTACTTAGGGCTGCAGGGTAGTGTGTGGGTTTGTGACTTAATGCAGGAAAGATTTCACAACATGAGTCCATGTAATTTAGTGGGTGTGTTTATGAAAGCCAGGGACAGTGAAACAAGGAAAGGCTTAGCATAGAAGAAGAAACAGGAGAGCCTGGGCTGGGTTGTTTTAGCTCAGTGGGAGGTCAGACAAAAGGAGACTTTGGTGACAGGTTCAGGGGATTAACCCGGAACGAGGTGCTGCTGTACATTGTTCCCATGGTTGCAAGTCTCATGGGGTCCTTTAGAGTTTAGGAGATGCATGCCTTGGGGGAAGAGAAGGGGAAATGCAAAGATGTGGGTGTGCTCCCAGGAGGGATGGCACCAGGTCCTTTGTCTTGAAGGTTTTTATTTCTCCCGCAGGTGGGAGTCTTAGGGGAGGTCTTGTGGATGGTTTCAGCAGAATATTTATCAGTTCTCCAGGTGTGCCGTTTCAGGGTCATTGTCTCCAGTGACTGGTCAGTGCCAGGGCAGGGGTCATTAGTCATTGCAGCTGGTCCTGGCATCTTCTCGTTATCATTCTTGATAAAATTTGATATCTTGATATCATTCTTGATAAGCCCACCTGGTTTTACTGCTTTTCTGGGCCTGGACCTGAAACACAACTGAGGCCTGGATGTTATCTCTGGGGAGGTGACCTTCTGTATGTGGCTCTAAATTGCTTGGTCAGTTTGTTCAGCTGTCTGTCTCAGTTTCCCCATTCTACTTGCCAAGGAATTTTCCTAGCTCCTTAATATCCTGCCTCAAATGAACATTAACTACAATTAAGATTATTATTACTTCTACAATGAACACATTGAATGAAAATGACAGAGTATGGTACAGAACACAGATCCTGATGTGTACCTTATATAAATTGGATAAATAATTTGAAGTGTCTTATATTTTCACTATTCTTCCTACTTTCCATGCTAAGAAAATTTGGTATCATTAGCCCACTTATCATTTCACCTTTGAAGTACTCAACCAGCCTCCTAACTTAATAAAAATACCCAAAACTTCTCAGCAGTGGTTGTAGCATTTACCATAGGATTGCTTAGTGTTTTAAGTCCATGTAATATTTTCCCATGTCATTTGAATCTCACAATAACTCTGAGGTAGGCAAAGCAGAAATTAGAGCATTCATTTATTCATTCATTCATCTATTCAATCACCATTTACTAGGAGCTGGGCATACCATGGTAAACAAAGCAGACCTGGTTACAACTTTCTAGAGCTTATATTCTAGTAGATTTGAAGATGAGGAAACTAGTCTCACTGTTTCTGTAATCTGCACAAGGTCATAGGGTTAGTAGGATGTAGATCCAGGACTAGAACTAAGATTTTCTAATGCTCATTCCATTGTACATTGCACTCTCCCATTCTGTCTCTTTTTCCCCTGCATCCATTACCTTCCTTTCTTCTTTTGTTTAAATTGAATTTATTATGGTGACATTGGTTCACAAAACCACAGAGGTTTCAAGTGTACAACTCAACAAAACATAATCTGCACACTGCATCATGCACCCATTGCTCCAAACAAAGTCTCTTATACTTCCCCCTGAGCTCGAAAGCATCCTGAGTTTGATATTAGACTATTCTTCCTAACCCATTTTTAGTCTTGCCATTTCAGTTTCATTACACATGGTTTGCACTAGTCAGGCAGTTCAACTTCAGGTCAGACTAGTGTCTCTGTGTTGTTTGTTGAACTTGATTACTTGTCTGGATAATCTGTCCAGTAACCCAGAAACAGGAGGACTAGGGACCTGCAGTACTTAATTCAATCTCCCAGGTCCTTCCTGGGTTAGTTTACTTTTCTTTGGCTGGGCAGATAATGTTATTTCCTTCTTAAAAGGTTGAAGTGGTACCCCAGCCAGGTGGCTCCGTTGGTTGGAACATCATCCTGTACACCAAAAGATTGTGGGTTCGATCCCCTACCAGGGCACATACCCATGTTGCTGGTTTGATCCCCGGTTAGGGCATGTATGGGAGGCAGCTGATCTCTCTCTCTCTCTCTCTCTCTCAAGTCAATAAATATATCCTTAGATGAGGATTAAAAAATAAAAAATAAATAAAATGAAAGGCTAAAGTGGCTCCCAGTTAACCATGTATGGTATCAAATCCAAACACTGCCTGGTTTTCTAAATCCTCCATAATCTGGTCCCACCCTGTCTTTGAAGCTTATCTCCTTAATTCTTCATGCTTTACAGATCCATCCCAAGTAAATTTCCTAGTGTATGACCTCTTCATGCACTTCATCACTCCTGTTACCTCCATCCCACAAACCTAGAAGCTCTCTTTTGTTCCCTCCTTCTAAAATAAATCCTGATCAGCCTAGGTCCTACCTCCTTTATGGAAGCTTCTTTAGTGGTTCTAGCTTTTGGTGATCTCATCAATATCTAAGTAGTCCTACATCTGAGTTTTAAAAATTAATTGCTCAAATACATGCTAGAGAAGACCTCAGTTGACAGCCCTTTATTTGAATAAGTCCTGGGGATTTTAATTGGCCTCATGCTCAGTAACAATGATGCAGTTTCTTTTAAAAATATATATTTTATTGATTATGCTATTACAGTTGTCCCATTTTTTTCTCCCCTTTATTCCCCTCCACTCTGCACGCCCCCTCCCACCAGCATTCCCCCACTTAGTTCATGTCCATGGGTCATACATATACGTTCTTTGGCTTCTCAATTTCCTATAATATTCTTAACCTCCCCCTGTCTGTTTTGTACT
>PVJD01012616.1:0-20925 GCA_004026545.1 Mormoops blainvillei | reverse complement strand
ATAGATAGTTGGAGGATGCAATCTCAGTTTATACCAAAAGAAAGATCATGCCTAAATTGAGAGAAAAAAATTCCTCTACTGGACCCACTAATTCAATCACTCATTCATTTAAAACATATTTCTTTTCAATGTGCATATCCTTTGTCCTAAAAATTCCAGTTTTAGGATTCTATGCTACATAATACTTTGCAGCATTACTTGTCTTTAGTAAATTTTAAGATTTTCTCCTTAAACTTGATGTCCTGAAGTTCCACCATGATGCATCTAGGAGTTACCAATTTGTCTCAATTTATTCTGTTTAGGACTAGGTACAGGATTTTAACCTGAGGACTCATTAGCCTTTCCTATTTTTTACTTCTGGAATTTTTATTAGATATATGTGGAGCTTCTTATACTGTCATCTGTATCTTCTCATTTTTCTTTCATAATTAGCCTTTTTGTAGTATTGTGCTACATTCTATGACTATCTCAGCTTTATTTGTTATCTCACCAATTCTCCCTTTACTCATGCCTTATATGTAGTTTAACGTATCAGTTGACATTTTAATGTTCCATGAGACTAAAACTAAGGTCTGTCAATGCTCATCCCATAATTTCTATTACTCATTCTATATTTTTTCTTTACATATATTCTTGCTTTGTACAGTCTGTTCTTTTAAAAAATCTCTTTAAACCTTAAAATATACCTTAAAATATTTTAAAATCTGTTCAGATTTTTGTATCATCTGTAGTTCCCTAGAATCGGATTCTTCCATTTTTTGTACATACTAACTAACTAATTGTAGTGGGTTTCTTCATGTACTTTATAATTTTCCATGTGAGCTTATCTTCTGTAGGAGTTGCATGCCATGAGAATTTCACTTTTAGTTGTAGAGATGGCCCTATGGGCAGTTTTTTATTTGCCTCTACCTGAATTGTGTGGTGTTCCCAGTTTTGGACCAGTTTTTATGTCTAGTTCTCAGCTCAGTGTTTCTGAATCTTTTGGGTACTATGAATTCGAGTCTCATACCAGTGTGTAGCTCAGGTTTAGATTTTAAACTTCTTATGGGTGAGTTTATTTCTACTTCATCCTAGGAAGGATGGCCTATATTGACTTGATAGAGATGCAATATAGCATAATACAATAGTTAAGAGCATGTACTCTGGAGTCGGAATGCCTTGGTTTGAATCTTATATTTGTCACTTCCTAGCAGTGTGACCTTAAGGAAGTTGCTTGAACACTTTATTCCTTATTTCTAAAATAAGGATTATAATAGTACCCGCTTTATATGAGCTTTGTGAGGATTAAACAAATTAATATATGCAAAACATATAGAACAGTACCTGGCACATCGTAAGTATTGATACTAAATAAGACTTACAATTGTTGAGCAAATCTAGTTGCTTTTTAAAAATTTTTAAAGGTTTTATTTATTTATTTCTAGAGAGGGGGAAGGGAGGGAGAAATAGAGATAGAGAAACATTGATGTGTGAGAGAAACATCGATTGGTTGCCCCCAACCAGGGACCTGGCCAGCAACCTAGGCATGTGCCCTGACTGTGAATCAAACTAGCTATGTTTCACTTTGCAGGACAACACCCAATCCACTGAGCCACAACAGTCAGGGCAGCAAATTTAGTTTCAATTAATGGATGAGGCAGCTCTCTTCTGCTCCTTGTTTTGTGCAGAAAGCACAATTATAACTCAATTCCAAGTCTCCTAAAGGATGGAAACCTCAGCCTCCAAGGTACAGATCTGGTCCCATTATCCCCATGAGTTGTGAAACTTCAACCTATGTTCATTGTTGTGATTTTGAGTTCCCTTTTTGTTCCTGTAATCAGGAGGTTTTCCTTTCTTTTTTTTTTTAACTTAATTAAAAAATTTTTGTTACAGTTTACATTCAATATTATTTTGTATTATCAATAGTTTCAGGTGTACAGCATAGTGGTTAGACAATAATATACTTTACAAAGTGTTCCCCAATGATATTTCCAATACCTAATTGGCAACATACATAGTTATTACAATAATTTTTCTTTTTTGCTTCTTGAATTCAGTTATATATTTTTGTGGTTAAATTTTATCCAGTGTGTCTCTGTGTTTTGAGTTGTCTTGCTTATAATAGTAAGCAATATTGGATAACCTAGCTGTCCAATATATACAGCACTTGTTAAGTGAATTATGGTACATTTTTCAAAAAGAATATAGTCCCGGCTTCCAATGGTTTGACAGGATTTTTTTTTAATTTGAAAATAGTATGAAAGCAATACACATTTGGTAGAAACCATACTTCAAATTTTGACTTTTGATCTTTTCCCAGGCTAGCAATATGCATTATAATTCTTTCTCATGATGCTGGGCAATGGCAGCAAGATGATTTCGCCCAGCTATATAGCCTAATGTAAATGTTCTGAACATGTTTAAGGTAGGCTAAACTAAGCTTTGATGTTCAGGTGGTTATGTGTATTAAATACACTGTTGACTTACAATATTTTCTTGTAATGATAGGTTTATTTGGATGTAACTATATCTTAAGCTGAGGAGCATTTGTACAGTTCAGTTATAAAATATAATGAAGTGTAAGTGTGTATACCCTATGTGGCTAACATAAAATACGGCTGTGTTGTATTGTTAAATGAAAAAAAAGCAAGCAGATAAATATGTGTATATAACTGTGTGTATAAAAATTTATGCATTTTTGTGTGTAGGAAAAGCACTGGAAGGATGCACACCAAAAATTATCACCCTGGTTACTTCCTATATGGATGTGAGGGATGGACTTTTAGTTTTACTTCACTCTTTTCCCTTTAGTTATAATTTTTTAATAATGTGCAAGCATTTCTTTTTAAAGTCAAATAATTTGAAATAAATAGAAAAACAAACACTCCCTCCAATTTCATTCCTCTCCAAAAGAAAAGATAACCAACATTTGCCAAGCATCTACTTGGCCAGGAACTGAGACAATAATGATGATTAAGCTTCATTCCCCATTATAAGAAGTTCAACATCTAATGGGAGAAACATGCATAAATAAACACAGGGTACTGTAAGAAATGTTCTCAAGGAGGTGGAGGGAGAGCTAACTGTCTCAGAGGAAAAGGCGTTCAGAGAAGTCTCACTGAATTGCTAGAGCCTGAACAATGTAAATTTTACCAAGTAGCCAAGGAGGGAAGGGCATGATAGCAGTCAAAGGTCCAGTAGGAAACCAATGGCATACTTGCACAGGGAAAAGTGAGGAGCTGAATGAGGTATTATTTACAACGGTGTAAACAGGGTTAAGGGAAACCAACAAATGATGGTGAAGTACCCTTTTACAACCTTTTGACCTGAAGGGCCAAGTTACCGGAACACAGAGGGAACAGTTACCAGAATCTAGAGAGAGGGGAAGGGAGGGAGAAAGAGAGGGAGGGAGAGAGGGAGGGAGAAAGGATGTGTAGCTATAGAACATGGCTGCCAAAAAAGTACGTGGGCTGTGGTCAATCTTTCTAGAAAGACTCAACCAAACTGCTGACACTCCACAGAGAGGAAACCAGGATAAGTATCCAGACTTTAATCTGCTTCTGATTTCCAATCCCTTGCTAGTGCCTCCCATTGGCCAAATCCAGCAAGAATCCAAAGGACAAGGAAGCTAGTTAATGTAGTCTATAAAGAGGTCAACCTCTGAGGATATAGAAAGAGAATGGAGAAGGGTGAAAAGTGGATTTTCAGGGAGTCTATGGGAACTCTCTGTATATTCTTTTCAATTTTTCTGTGAACCTAAAACTGCTCTAAAATAAAGTCTTATTTTTTTAAAGTGGATCTGGACAATCAAATGGAAAATATCCCACATAGGCAGTTTATGCAGAGAGAGAGCTATATGGGTACAGGAATAAGAGCAAGAATTCATAACGGGTATGTCGGAAGTAGAAAATAGTTTAATGTGACTAAATTGTTGGGTTTATTGGTAGGACAGAGATGAGGTATAGAGTGTGGTCGATGTGAAAGGAATATTGAAAAACTGTATGAGCTCCAAACTTTTCAATTTTCAAACTGCCATCCCATGGAACAAAATTGGCCTGCAAATGTCCTTTGGCTTGAGTTGGGACATGAATATTTTGAGACAACTAAGTAGACTCCACAGGTTCCACAACTTGCCATTGTCTCCAACCTGGTTACCTTACCTTTTTAATTATCTACTTGCTCCTAAAGACATTTCGGGGAAAAGTCCATAGCAGAGCTTGTTTACAAGGAGGGCAAAGCACATGAGTTTAGAAACCATGTCAAATTAAGAGTTAAGGGAGCTGGGATTCTGGTCAATATGGAGGTGTAGGTAAACACAGCTTGCCTCCTCATACAACCACAGCAAAAATTACAACTAGACTACAAAACAAATATCACCTAGAACCATCAGAAAATTGAGCTGTATGTTAGTCCGACAAGCATGGAATTACAAAAGTCACATTCATCCAGATGGGTAGGAGGGTCAGAGACACGGAGATACACAGAGAGCCACAGAGGTGTGGAGATGCAGAATGGGCAATCCCACACCCATGTGTGGTAGATAGAAATCAGGAGGGATATCTCAGCAGCAAGGGATCCCAGCCCCACACCAGACCACCCAGCCCAGGTTTCCAGTGCCAGGAAGATAAGTCCCATTAACTTCTGGCTGTAAAAACCAGTGGGGGTTGGGGTAATGAAAGAAGCTTTGGGATTCTCAGGAGACTCCTCTTAAAGGACCCACAACAGTATTTAGACTTACACAGACTCACTCCCTCTGGGCATCAGCACCAGGAAAGCAGCTGGAAGGGCAGTAGTGGCATATAGGGAGAAACTAAAGTATTTAGCATGATGGTAAGCACTGGGGGACAGCTTCCTCCCAGACAAAACTCCAGAAGACAGGCAGTGGCACTGTCCCCTTACTGAGCCCTCCTGCACACAGAGCCACAGAGCGGTGACACCATATCTGAGACTCCATCAACCTGGGCCACATGGGTTGCCCTGCCCTTGTAATACCTAAGGCTCTGCCCCATCCAACTTACTGGTGCACTTTTCTACAGTAGGCTACACTACTAAGACAGGGAGTCAAAGCTGCTCTACCTAATACTGAGACACAAATACAGGGAGACTGACAAAATGAGGAGACAAAGAAACACGGCCTAAATGAAAGAAGAGAACAAAATTCAAGAAAAGGAACTGAACAAAATAGAAAAAAGCAATCCATCAGATGCAGAGCTCAAAACACTGGTTATTAGGATGCTCAAGTAACTCATCACGTACTTCAAAAGCATAAAAAAGACTCAGACGGAAATTTCACTAAGTGAAATAAAGAAAAATTTACAGTCAAACAACAATGGAGTGGATGAAGCTGAGAATCAAATCAATGATCTGTAATGTAAGGAAGAAAAAACATTCAATCAGAACAGCAAGAAGAAAAAAAAAAACTTCAATAAAACAAGGATAGGCTAAGAAGTCTCTGGGATAACTTCCAATGTACAACATTCAAATCATAGGGGTGCTGGAAGGAGAAGAGAAAGAGCAAGAAATCGAAAACTTATTTGAAAAAATAATGAAATAAAACTTCCCTAATTTGGTGAAGGAAATAGACATACAAGTCCAAGAAGCACAGAGAATCCCAAACAAGATGGACCCAGAGAGTACCCCACCGAGACACATCAGAATTGAAATGCCAAAGGTTAAAGATAAAGAGAGAATCTTAAAAGCAGCAAGAGAAAAGGAGAGAGTTACCTACAAAGGAGTTCCCATAAAACTGTCAGTCAGCTGATTTCTCAAAAGAAACTTTGCAGGTTAGAAGGGGCTGGCAAGAAGTATTCAAAATGATGGAAAACAAGAGCCTACAACCTAGATTACTCTATCCAGCAAAGCTACCATTTAGAATTGAAGGGCAAATAAAGTGCTTCCCAGACAGGGTAAAGCTAAAGGAGTTCATCATCACCAAGTCATTATTACATGAAATGCTAAAGGGACCCATTTAAGAAAAAGAAGATCAAAGCTATGAACATTAAAATGGCAACAAATTCACAACTATCAACAATTGAATCTAAAAAACAAACTAAGGGAACAATAAGAACAGGAACAGAATCATAGATATGGAGGTCATTTGGAGGGTTATCAGCGGGGAGGGGGAAGGGGGAGAATAGGGGTAAAGGTGCAGGGGTTAAGAACTATAATTGGTAGGTACAAAATAAACAGGGGGATGTTTAGAACAGTATAGGAAATGGAGAAGCCAAACAGCTTATATGCACAACCCATGGACATGAACTAAGAGGGGTGGTTGCTGGAGGGAATGAGGGTACCAGGTGGAGGGGAGTAAAGGGGAAAAATTGGGACAACTGTAATAGCATAATCAATAAAATATATTTAAAAAATAGGAATTAAGGGAACTAAGCCATTAAGCCTTGGAGAAGAGATAACTAAGAAGGACTCGATGGTTTTCTTCAAACCAATGGAAAACTAACATAGAGAAGAGGGAGTAAATTCATCTTGTGTTGTCCGTTCATTCATTTGACAAATATTTGCTGTATGTCTTCTATGCACCAGGTTTTAACAGAATTGCTCCAAATAGCAAAATTAGGATCAAGGCGTATATGTTGCAGAAGGCAGATTTAGACTCAGGATAGTACATCTTAACCACTTTGGTGTTCAGACACCTTTGTATCTGATAAAAGGTCTGGCCCCTTTTTGCTGCAAGATGTACCTATACACATGTACACAAATATCCACATGCAATTTCAAGAGAGTCATAGATCAGCATAGCCCATACATGGACTTAGGCTAAGAATCCCTGAAAAACATAACAGCCATACAATGGGTAACTATGCAGCCATCAAAAGAAAGACATAGACATCAACTGAGAAAAAAGAGAGGCATAAAGAAAAAAGAGAGGCATAAAATAGTTTTAAAAATGATTATATACACACACACACACACACACACATATATGTATGTCTGTATGTATGTATGTATAATGGATAGGCTACCTCTAAGAATACACAATAAACTTGGTAAAAGTGATTGCCTTCAGGAAGGGAACTTCGTGGCTGGAGGCAGAGGGAAACTTTAGCTTTTACTTTGAGGAAAATTAGATGCCTTGGGCTAGTTTTAGCAGAGTAGTGACATGATCAGACTTATGTTTCTAAAGGATTTGTGCAAAAATTCTGGTTTTTAAAAAGGTGGCTTAGAACTGGGTGATGGCAGGAGGAGATAATGGAATATACTTTTCTCTAGTTGCCCTTTGAATATTTGGCATTTTGTGTCACATATATCTAATACCTATTCAATAAAATATTATGTATCAGAAAAGGACCCTGGCAAATATCTTTGTACAAATTAAATACCTCCATTTGCAGAGCATTTGTAAATGGAGGTATTTACAATACATGGTGCTTCAGACTGTATGGAGCTTCCTGGAAGACAGCATGCAAATACTAAATCCGTTACTGGGAATGTGGTATCAAGGAGTCCTGCACTTTAAGGGGGTTGTTTTAGATGATGGTGATCTGTCCCCACCTGAAGATGCCAGGAGTCTAAGCACCCCCATTGCACTTATAATCATTCTTTATTTATTTGAAATATTTATTGAGCAGCTATTATGTGTCAGGTTCTGTATTAGGAACTGGGGATATAACAGTAACAAAATAAAATCTCTGCATTCCTGAAACTTACATTCTTGTGGTGGAAATAGACAATGAACAAACAAGAAACTATTACTATATCAGAAAATGAAGTGTTATGAAGAAAAATAAAGCAGGGTCCAGTGGCATGGAAGTATGCAGAGAGTGGCGATTTTTAAATAACATGGTCAAGGAAATATCACTGGTAAGATGTCATTTGCACAGAGATCTGAAAGAAGCAAGTGAGTAAGCCTGTGGTTCTCTGGGGAAAGAACATTCCAGTTCAAGAGAACATCAAAGCCCCACTGGGACTTATCTTGGCTTGTTTGAGAAACAGCAAGGAAGCGATATGGCTGGGGCTGGCTATTCAAAGGGGGAGAGTGGTACAAGTTGAAGTATGAGAGTAGCCACTGAAATAAGAGAACTAAAAATGCATGGCATCCCAGAAGCCAAGTGAAAAAAGTATTTCAAGCAGGTAGTGATCAACTGTGTCAAATGCCATTGTGTAGTCAAATAAAGTGAGAACAGAAAAGTGACCATAAGATTTAACACTGAGGAGATATTGTTCAACTTGACGAGAACCATTTTGGTGGAGTGGCGGGGGCAAAAGCCTGATTGGAGATGATTCGAGAGAGAATGGGTGGAGAGAAATTGGAGGTAATAAGCAGAGACAACTCTAGAATGTTTTCTCTGAGGAGAAAGAGAAATGGGACTATAACTCAGGTGAAGAGAACAGTTTTGGTTTTTCTTAACATTGGAGGTGTTAGGTGAGAGAAAAGTTGCCGATGTCACAGAGGGAGGGGGAAATGACTAGAGCGATGACCTTGATTAGGTCAGAAGGAACAGGATCTAGTACACAAGTGGAGGGGTCTTTCAGTGGACTTACACAGTTCATTCATAGTGACAAGAAGGAAGGAAGTGTATGTGGATACAGATATAAGTGGGTTTGTAGATATGGTGGTGGGAGTCTGTGATTGTTCTTTTCTGATGGTTTCTATTCTCTCAGTGAAACAGGAAGCAAGGACAGCATCTGAGAAGCAGGAAGGGGAAGGAGTGATGGAATTTTGAGGACAGGGGAGATATAAAACAACCATCCAGGAGAAATCGAGAATGACCGGACAAAGGAAATGTAGTGTTACACGGTAGCACTAAGGACCACTTGAGGTTAGAGGTCGTGAATCTAAAGTGAAACTAGTCAGCATGCTGGGGCAGGTTTGGAATAGACAGAGTACAATTTAATCAAGATTAGGTGTCCGTCACTCAAACATGATAAGGACAAGACAGACAAAGAGGCTAGGGTAAATGCAAAAGAGTGAATATAATGATGGACGGAAAGTACAAAAAAGAAAGTAAGGGCACTAGGGAGCTGAGGGACAGTACATTTCAGCACATAATTTTTCTCTTGTTACTTTTGTCACATAGGGGCTCATGTTTCTGTTCCTGTTAACAAGTAGGAGGGCACCAGGGACCTTGGAGCAGTGTTTTCACAACTGTATTCCTCAGACCCACTAGCCCCTCACCACCAACTCTGTAAGTGAAGTCACAAAACTTAGAAAACCCTGTGCCCCCATCCCTCTCTTGGAAATACACTTACCTGTTAACATATTAAGAACTGAATATTCTTGCAGTTGGGAAACCACATTTGACTAAACCAGTAGTTTACAACTTTGCTTGTTCCTGGGGCTCTTATGTAATATTATCAACATCCATCCCCAGGGACTAATATTCCCCAGGCCACACTTTGAGAAAAGTTAACTTAGGAAGCATTTTGGGGATTGAAGGCTGGATTTTAGGTCAAAACGTCACTGTAGCCTTTCTCCAAGGCAGTGTGAGTGGCAGGAACATACGCCCTCCCCAGACCATCTCACTGTGCTGCAGCTGAGCCAGCCCTCGGAGACTTGGGTTCTGTCCAGTTTCCCTACAGCCAAATAAACCCAATATTGTCGATATATAAATGCAGCTGATTCCCTAGTTTTCATTCAGCTGCAGCTCTCTGATGTTATATTGTCAATAATTCAGGAGAGATTATTGTGACAATGCACTGGAAGCAGCATGAACATTTATTAACCACTTCCTTGCATCAAGCACTGTGCTGGGCATTTCACATAACTATCTCACTCCTTTAAAAACAATACAATGAGAAAGTACCTGGTATTTAAAAAAAAATCCAGGAAAATTACAGGCAACCAGTCTTCTTCAAAAACTTGTTGCCTGGAAGAAGGGAAATAGGCTTAGATTGTCAACAATCAATGAGTTTGTCATGAACAGATTTGAAAACCTAGGAACATTCATAGAATCAGAATGTTGGAACTGAAAGAGACCTTAGAGGTCAATTTAAGATATTAGGGAGAGATTATTGCATTCTCCTCAAAAGTTATTACGTAAATTGCCTTAGGAGAGAGGGATTAAGAAATCTTGCCATAACTGCTTTGATTTAAATCAAGCCATATAAAATGATATTGTCACATGAATTAAAGCCTACAAATCATTCTGTAAGAATGCAATATTGTAATTGGTTATTGGCCGGAACTGCAAATGAACATTTGGATTTTAATCTGTATTTCAACTTTGTGGGAGCCTGATTTCACCAGAATGCTGTGGTTTTCAAACCTGAATATACATCACAATTATTCCAGGTATCTGTTTTGAAACTCATCTAGATCCTACCTTCAGAATTCAGTAAGCCTGGTCTAATGGCCAGGAAATTGGCACTTTTAACAAGCTCCCTGGGTGGCACTCAGTGGTGCACCTCTGTGGGTGGTGGTCCGCAGACTAACCACAATCTGAGAAACACATCCTTAGGGATATTCTCTTCCAAATAAGCTGTGAGCAGGTTAATGTCAACCAGTTAGCTGGGGCAGTTGCCCTGCAAAAAAAGCTGATTTAGAGACATGAGAAGTCTCTACTGTTTCTGGATCCACACTTTTCTGCAGAATCTCATCTTAGTGAGACAATGAACTCTTAGAGACATGTTCTTCCCTTTGATTTGATGATGGGGACTTCAGAATTCTGGCCTCCAGGACTGTGAGAGAATACATTTCTGTTGTTTCAAGCCACCAAGTTTGTGGTAATTTTTTTTTTAATGGCAGCTTCAGGAAGCTAATGCGACTCATTTAGTTTTATGGGCTTGGGTAAGCCATAAACCTCCCTGAGCCTCACTTCTCCCATCTGAAAGGGGGGCTAATAATAGAAACCTGTGAGATCATAGGATTACTGTGAGGATTAAATACGATAATTTATGTAAAGTACTTGACTCAGAGTAGGTGTTATATGGTGGCTGTTGTTACTAGTGAGTGAAAACATTAGCAGACAGTGTTGGATTGTCTGAAAAGGTGGAGTCATAAAGTTTATGCAGACTGATAAAACCATCGATCCCCTATCAGAAAAACAAATATATCAGCAGGTCAGGGAAGGCATGGAGTGAGAAAAACAACTTCTCTTTCTAATGATTTTTACTTTTGTTTCTATAATGGTCAAATAGCTTACTTATACATGTCAAAATATTGTAAATCCCTTCCTAGTTTTGATGGACTTCCTGAACCACAGGATTTACAAAGCTACAGCAGTGTTTTCTGTTGGTTACGTTTTGGAGCATCACTTCTTAAGGAGATTTATGGAAATCTCTTATCTCATTAGTAAACACTTTTTGTGCATGTGAACAGCCAATCCAATTTCTTTAGTGGGCAACTTTCATGTCAGTTTAAGTCCCTGAAAGTATTATTTTTATATCCTATAGGTTGACCTGACTGAACTCTAGAGCTGAGGGTACTCTTTCCTTTCACTCTGTCCCCTCTGTCTCCATTTTTTCAGAACCCTTCGGGTTTATAGATCTATGTCCACCTTGTCACCAAACTGTTTGTAAACAGAAAATTCTTTATTTTTTACATCTGATAGCCTCTGCTTCCATCTATTCAGCCCCAACCAGTGTTACCTCTGGGAGGTCAGGGAGATCATGCCCTATTCATTTATGTAGGTACTGACTAGTGTACTGTATGACATATGGTAAGTAATTGTTAAGGTGGGGAAAACAATGACTAAATCTTGTCCCTGGAGTCAGGCAGACCCATGTTCTGACCCTAGCTTCCCTTTTTGCTAGCTGTAGGGCCTTGAGCAAATCACTTCAGCTTTTGGAATCTTAGTTCCTTCATCTGTGAAATGATGATAATAATAGTACCTACCTTCTATGTGTTTTATAAAAATTAAATGAGTTGATATATTTAAAACCTTCAGCACAGTACCACAACATAGTAAATGTTGGGTAAATGTTAGCCATGTGTGAAGAACTGTATGGAATAGTGAATGAGTGAATGTACATTTTCAAAAGGAAGGCATATAACACCAGGAAACCATTAGTACCTATAAGAGACCCAGGGAAGGATGAGAGAATAGTCAGTAAGAGCTAGTGAATACTTTACTTATCATATCTCTTACCATGTGATTCCTACTATTGGGAGTACTTCAAAGCTGAAGTTTATCATAAGAAACCATTCACATCAAATGCGCAGAAGGAAAATAACATTTCATATCATAACAGTAACAGTTGCTTAACTTCATAAAGTACTTCAAAATATGATAAAGTTTTGAAAAGTGTAGAGTTGTCAATGGAAGCTATTGCTAGCATTGTTTTAAATTTATTAAAAATACTGATTTTCTGGCTTTAATGCAGAATTTTAGAGTTAGTGTTATTAGAGAGAGTTTGAGTGAGGAGGGTTGCAGAGACAAATGACAACATTCAAGGAAGTTGGATGAGATTTCACACATCAAGAGAGTTGTACAGGCAATAACAGTAACTTTAACATCATGTGACATACTTTAAGCAGCAGTGTAGGGATGATGAGAGAAGGGAGGAAGGAGAGTTGATACACTGCAAACCTAGGCAAAATCAGCTATTGCTCAAATTGCTGTACCATAAATCGCCGTATTACAGTTCTGATCACTCACTCCTCCAGTCCTCCATGGATTCATTCCTTCAACAAAAATATATTAGGTACCTACTTTATGCCAGGCACTGGTCTGGGTGCTAGGAACATAGCAGTCAACAAAAATTCTTGTCCTCCTGGAACTTACATGCTAGTAGGGATCAGCACACTATAGCTCACAGGGAAAATCTGCCCTCTCACCTGTTTTGGTAAAATATAGTTACATTGGAATACAGCAATGCTCATTATTTTATGTATCATTGGTGACTGCTTTTGTGTAACAACAACAGAGTTGAGTAGTTATGTCAGAAACTATCTGGCTCATAAAGCCTAAAATGTTTACTACCCAGCCCTTTACATAAAAAGTTTGCCAGCCCCCATTCTAGCAGGAGACATGCAATTAAAAAATAGATAATATATAATGTCAAATAGTGTTCAAAGTATTAAAAATAAGACAGAGAAGGCAGGTACAGAATGGGAAGGGGGAACTTACAACTTTAAACATGGCAGCCAGAGCACTTCTCACAAATAAGGGGGCATTTGATCCAACACCTGAAGGAGGTGAGCAAGTGAATTATTTTGATACTTGGGTTGTATACGGCATTGTGGGCCACTGTAAGGAGTTTTACTGTTACTATATGTGAGATTGGAAGTTATTGGAGGAATTTTGAGCAGAGGAGGGACATGATCTAACTTTCATGTTAATAAAATTAGTCTGGACTTCAAATCAGTAAGGGAGGAACAGACTTTGTTGAGGGTAGCAAAGATACAACAAAAGAAAGAGCTGAAAGGCTAGTGCAATATACCAGGAGATAGATCATTGTGACTTAAACCAGGTAATAAAAAGTAGTCAGATTGTAGGTATATTTCAAAGGTAGAACCAACTAGATTTGCTGATAGAATAAATGTAGAATGTGAAACAGAACAATGAAGAATGATTCCAAGGTCTTCTGCCTGAGCAGCTGAAAGAATGAAGTTACCACAGTGAGTTTGGAAAGTCTGTTAGGAGCAGGTTTGACCAGTGCCACAGGCTTTGGCAGGGGTTTGAACGGGAATGGTGAATTAAGAATTCAGTTTTGGATTTGTTGCTAAAGGGGAGGGGATTTGGGGGACTGGGTGAAAAGGGTGAATGGATTGAGCAGTACAGACTGATAGTTGCAGAATATTCATGGGGATATAAAGTATAGCATAGGGACATATAGTGAATAATATTGTGATAACTCTGTTTGGTGCCAGGTGAGTAATGGAAATATCAGAGGGAACACTTTGTAAAGTATATGATTGCCTAACCACTATGCTGTACACCTGAAACTAATACAAAGTAATACTGAATGTAAACTGTAATTGGAAAAAATTGTTTTAAATATATAAATAAATAAAAACATTAAGATGTCTAATAGGAATTCAAGTTGGTATGTCAAGTTGGCAGTTGGATATAAAAGTATGGAGAGGTCCAGGCTGGAGATACACATTTGGGAGTCATCAGCATGTAGACAGTATTTGAAGCCATGAGAATGGAAGCATCACCAAGAAGACAGGGAATAGAAGAGATCTAAGTTTTCAAGCCTTCCTCTACCTCTCAGTTCCAGATTCAGTCCATGACAATATCTTATCAATCTTTCCTTTATAATATATCTCACTCCAACATTTTATTTCCAGGTTCTCTGCTACTATCCTAGTCCAGGATCTCATTCTGTCTCACATGGCCTTCTGTAATAGCCTCCCAACTGGTTTCCTTGCCTCTAAATGTCAACTTGAAACTCATCATCTCATCTGTCCCTCCCTCCAAAAATTCTATTTCTCCCAGGCTTCCCATCTTAAATAATGGCACCACCATTCATACCTATTTGTTCAAATTTGAAACATGAAAACCATCCTTGTCTCCTCCATCTCCCTTATGTTCTACATACAACGTGTTACCAAAACCTTGTCTTGTGTACCCCCCAAATATAACTCAGTTCTTCCCACTATAGTCGAAAGATACCATCATTTTTCACAAGGAGAATTGTAAGAGCCTTCTAACTTTCCCTTCCCTCCAATCTAGCCTTAATATTGTTGTCAGTGGGATCTTTCTAAAACAGTACTATTTGGGCTTTGCCTACCTATTTTGTAGGTCCACAGAATAAAATTCAAAGACTTTTCATCATGGCCATATGGCCATAACTTTTCTCTTTAGTGGTATCTACCATGGTTCTTCTGGAATTTTACTCCATTTCAGGTTTGTAACCTTGTTGATGGTCTTTAGACCCAACATCACCAGTGTACCCCGGTACCTTACTGCAGAACTTCCTAAGAGTATTATTGCACAAGAGTCGAAGGCTATCAAACCTGAGCCAGACATAGTGCAATCAAAACTCCTGGGTCACTTGTTTCTGGGCTGAAGCTGCTTCCTCTGTTCACCCCAATGTGCTTTATGTGCTTTACAAATGTTATGTTTTTTCTGTGTGCCATAATATGATAAGGGTTGAGAAGCACTGACTTACCACACACAATTCTCCAAGCCTGGAAAGTGCTCTAAATTCTAAGTATCCTTTTATGCCAAGTTCAACACCTACCTTTTTGATAACACCTGCCTGTCTTTGATGCTGCATACTCACCCTCAAAATTGCTGTATGACCTAATCAGACCCCTCCTTTGGCACTTAGTATTTGTAACTCTGCTATTCAGTTTTTTATATTGATGTCTTATTTCAACTGTGTTTTCAGATCCTTAAGAGCAAGGATTTTTGTGCCTATCTTCCTTCCCACACACTGCCTTAGGATATACTAGGCACTTAATAGGCCATTATAATATGGATGAATGGGCAAGTAGATAAATGAGTGAGTGAATGGATTTGTAAAACCCATCAAATGGTATAATGGAAAAGACCATTGGATTAAGAGTCAGAGAACCTGGATTCTAGTTCACTTTGCCACTAGATGGTTGTATGAGACATTAGGCAAGTTGCTTGCCTTGGTTCCTTCATTCACAAAATAGGAACAATATTTTCCATCCTCACTTCCAAGTTGAGATGGGATACTTTACGGAAAAAATATTTGGCAGGTGAAAAGAGCATGTAGTTCATGAGTAATGCCAAAAGGAAGCAGTGTGGAAGATGAAGAAGGAGACTGTGAAGTACACTGCAGAAATTTGTGGGTGGAGGAAAAGCCAATAATGCAGTAGGGAAAATTTGTTGGCAATGTAGACTTGCCCAGGAATGGTTGAAAAAGAATGGCAAGCACATGAGACAGAAAAATCAAAGTTCTCTGTTGAGAGGCAACATAGATACAGACTGCCTAGATACAACCATTAGATACAGAGTGCTTAGGTTCAAAGCCTGGTTCTGGCACTCACCACCTGTGTTACTTTGGAAAAGTTACTTAACATCTCTGAATGTGAGCTTACTCATCTATCATATGGGAATAAAAATAGAATATATTTACAGAGACTTACTATGAGACTTAAATGAGGTAATGTTTGTAAAGTGCTTAGAGGAATGTTGACCAGTCAGTGCCTTGCATATAGAGCACACAGTAGAAGGGTGTGTTAGATAAAGCAATGGCCTTGCGTCTCCTTACCAAACAGTACTTCAACATCCATGGCTGGGACTTCATCATTGAACCTGAAAGCAGAGCCCACAGAAGCATAGAGTTGCTCCGCAGTGGGCATGTCTGATTACTGAGTTCCAATACCCAGTCCCCTAAGCCTCACCTCTTTCACTGTTCATAGGACACAGACCACTTTCACTAGGTTTCCAGCCTACACAGTTTCTTCCCCATTCTTCAGCCTTTTTCAAAGCCCATTAGAATTTACTGTGAGGACACACTGGAGTAGATTCCATGAGCTCCCAAAAGCAAACAGAGTTAGAAGAGTGTACTTTTAAGAATAATGGCTTTGCAATCAAGCTAATGTGAGTTTGAATCAGGGCTCTGCAAATGACTAACTGGATGACCTTGGACAAATCAACCTCACTGAACCTGTTTGCTCATCTGTTTTTTTTTTAAAGATTTTATTTATTTTATTTTTAGACAGAGGGGAAGAGGGGAAAAGAGAGAGAGAGAAACATCAATGTCTGGTTGCTTTTCGTGCACCCCCGACTGAGGACCTGGCCCACAATCCAGGCATGTGCCCTGACTGGGTAATCAAACCAGAGACCCTTGATTTGCAGGCCGATGCTCAGTCCACTGAGCTACACCAGGCAGGGCTCATCTGTTGAATAAGCCTTACAGGTTGTTGTTAGTATCACATGAGAAAAAGGACATGAAGTATTCAGCACAGGGCCTGGTACATGGTAAGCATTCAAAAGTATTAATTCTTATCCTTAATGATTCCTAGAAAAATGGGTATCAAATTTCCCAGCTCTAGAATTTAATATTACTATAGTTCCCATCCATTATTGCTCCATCATCCCATTTGTCCCTTCCTAACTAAAATGGTGCAAAAAGTTCTCTTGGCACCAATAAGATAAGAACACTCTCTGCATTTTAAACTTCATTTGAGGTTTATGCCCAGTTCAAAAGAATTATGGACAAAGAGACAGGATTTTTAAAAAAAAAATTTAAATTGTTCAAATACTGTTTTCTCCATGATGGTGTACATAGAAAACCGTACAGACTCCACCAAAAAGCTACTTGACCTAATACGTGAATTTGGCAAAACAGCAGGATACAAAGTCAGTCTTCAGAAATCAAAGGCATTTTTGTATACCAAATATCAGAATCAGAAATCAGGAAAAAAATCCCATTTTCTATAGCAATGAGAAAAATAAAATACCCAAGAAAAAACCTAACCAAGGAGGTAAAAGACCTGTACTCAAAACACTACACAACACTGAAGAAAGAAATTAAGGAAGGCACAGAAAAAGGGAACCATATAGTATGTTTATGGATTGGCAGAATTAACATCATCAAAATGTCCACACTACCCAAAGCAATTTATAGATTCATTCAATCCTTATTAAAATACCAATGATATATTTCACAGATACAGAACAAACATTTCAAAAATTTATGTGGAACCATAAATGACCCTGAATACCTGTAGCAACTGAGAAAGAAGAACAAAGTAGGATGGAATCACAATACCTGGCATCAAACTATATTACAAGGTCACTGTAATTAAAACAGTCTGGTATAAGCATAAGAACAGACACATAGACCAATGGAACAGAATAAAGAGCCCAGAAATAAGCCCATCTCTCTACGGTCAATTATTATTTGACAAAGGGGGTAGAAGCATGTAATGCAGTAAAAATAGCCTCTTCAACAAATGGTGTTGGGAAATCTGGACAGCTGCATGCAAAAAATGAAATTCAACCACCAACTTACACCACACACAAAAATAAACTCAAGGTAGATAAAAGACTTAAATATAAGTTACAATACCATAAAAGTCCTAGAGGATAATATAGACAAGAAAATCTCAGATATTCCATGCAGCAATATTTTCACCGATATGTCCCCTAGAGCAAGGGACATAAAGGAAAGAATAAAGAAATGGGGCTTCATCAAAATAAGAAACTTCTGCACAGTTAAAGAAAACATCAGCAAAATGAAAAGGGAACCAACCATATGGGAAAGTATATTTGCCAATGAGACCTCGGACAAGGGTTTGAGCTCCAAAATGCATAAAGAACTCACATGACTCCACTCCAGGAAGACAAACAACTCAGTTTAAAAATGGTCAAAGGACCTGAACAGACACTTTTCCAGGAAGGACATACAGAGGGCCCAGAGACATATGAAAGGATGCTCAGCATCACTAGCAATTAGAGAGATGCAAATTAAAACCAGAATGAGATACTACTTCACACTTGTCACAATGGCCATCATTAATAAATCAACAAACAACAAGTGCTGGTGAGGCTGTGGAGAAAAGGGAACCCCAGTACACTGTTGGTGGGAATACAGACTGGTGCAGCCACTGTGGAAAACAGTTTGGAAGTTCCTCAAAAAACTGGAAATGGAACTGCCTTTTAACCCAGCAATCCCATTGCTGGGATTATACCCTAAGAATCCTGAAACACCAATTCAAAAGAACCTATGCACCCCAATGTTCATAGCAGCACAATTTACAATAGCCAAGAACTGGAAGCAACTGCCCAACAGTAAATGAGTGGACCAAAAAACTATGGTACATTTACACAATGGAATACTACGCAGCAGAAAGAAAGAAAGAGCTACTACCCTTTGCAACAGTGTGGGTGGAACTGCACAGCATTATGCCAAGTGAAATAAGCCAGGCGGTGAAAGACAAATACCATGTGATCTTACCTATAAGTGGAACCTAATCAACAAAACCAACAAGCAAGGAAAATATAATCAGTGATATTGAAATAAGGAACAACTGACAGAAATTCTAAGTATGCCGCAGATTTCAATATGTCTGCAGTCCCATTTGTTTATTTTATTTTTCTAGGGCAAGGGAAATAAAAAATAAACAAAGGGGACTACATCAAACTAAAAGTCTTTTGCACAGCAAATGAAACCATGAACAAAATGAAAAGGGAGCCCACTGAATGGGAGAACACATTTGCCAATGATACATCTGATAAGTGGTCAATAACCAAAATATGTAAAGAACTTATCCAAGTCAACACCATGAAGACAATCTATCCAATTAAAAAACAGGCAAAGAACCTGAATAAACACCTCTCCAAAGAGGACATACCGATGGTCAATAGATATATGAAAATATGAAAAAAAATGTTCAATGTCACTCATCATCAGAGAGATGCAAATTAAAACCACAATGAGATATCACCTCACACCTGCCAGAGTGCCTATCATCAATAAATCAACAAACAACAAGTGCTGGTGAGGATGTGGAGAAAAAGGGACACTGATGCACTGTTGGGGGGAATGTAGACTGGTTCAGCCTCTTTGGAAAACAGTATGGAGCTTCCTCAAAAAATTAAAAATGGATCTGCCTTTTGACCCAGCAATTACACTTCTGGGAATATATCCCAAGAATCCTGAAACACTAATCAGAAAAAATATGTGCACCCCTATGTTCATAGTAGCATTATTTACATACAATAACCAGGGTCTGGAAATAGTCCAAGTGACCATCAGTAGATGAGTTGATAAAAAAAGCTGTGTTACATTTACACAATGGTATTGTACATGGCTGTAAAAAAGAAGGAACTCTTACCCTTTGCTACAGCATGGATGGACCTGGACAACATTATGCTAAATGAAATAAGCCAGTCAGAGAAAGACAAATACCATATGATCTCACTCATCTGTGGGATCTAATGAACAAAGTAAACACACAAAAAAACAAAACCAGAGGTATGAACACTTGGAACAGATTGATAGATCTCAGAAGGGAGCGGTTGAGGAGACTGGAGGAGATTAGCCAAAGAACATTTATGCATATATGAAAAGTTCACGGACACAGGCAACAATGTGGTGAAGATGGTGGGGGGAGGAGGGGCTTGGTTGAGGGAGGAAAAGGGGGAGAAATGGGGACATCTGTACTAGTGTCAACAATAAAATCATGTCTGAAAATGCTTCCAAGATAGTGGGGTGCTCTCAGCCTAGGGTGGACATCAAAATCACCAATTTTTAATTTCTTTAAATATATTATTCTGGTAAAACGGCAAGTGATTTTTTTTCAAAATGCTAATACTTTGATTTACCCTAGAAACAATTCTCCTATTGAAACAAATCTCCAGTGGGGAAACAAGTGATCGGGCAAGTGTGGTCTGCAAAAAGTTATGCAAGTGATCCGTCTGGTAAGCACCTCTGCTCTGAAAGGTGGACTGGAAAGTGGGTTTGGGGGAAGAGATCAGGGCATCCCTTTGTGAAAAAGATCCAAGAAGGGCGGGTATAACCATTCTGCCTCCCGCACAAAGCACATGTGTAGAACCATACTTTGTACCCACTGAGAGAGAGCTAAGTGTTTTCTCCTCTATGCATTAGTTACAGAGGACTTGCCTCCTATACAAGCATCATCCTTGACACACCAACTGGAGAATTGTGCTCAGTGAGATTACAATATTTCTTCCATGCTTCCAAAATGCAACCGTATTTCATGACTGGATTAAATATATGTACATCATGCCTAAAGATCAAATGTTATTTAATATCTAAAGCAAGGAAAAATGATTACCAAATAATTCAATTATTTTTTTGTTCATACATCTCTTCCCAAAGTTTGCTGGCAAAAACTGCTTGGCCTTGATTATGATCACTAATGTGTGTGCTTGAATTTCAAAACAAGGAATCAGTCTTTCAAATGGTTTCAAAAAGGTAAAATAAAAACACAGTTTTCAACATAAAAGAGTAAAAAAATGTATATATAAGAAATAATTTATGAAGTTATTACTCTTTATTCTCTCATATATATCACCTTAGTAAATTATTATTTTTAATTTGAAATATTGTTGATTTTTTAAATGAACTTTATATTTTAGAGCAGTTTTAGGTTCACCA
>PVJD01012615.1:0-38652 GCA_004026545.1 Mormoops blainvillei | reverse complement strand
GAGGATTAATACAAAAGACCCCAAATAGCCACAGCAATCTTGAGAAGAACAAAGTTGGAGGTACCACGCTACCTGATATCAAACTATACTATAAGGCCATAGTATTCAAAGCACAATGGTACTGGCATAAAAACAGACATATAGCTCAATGGAACAGAATAGAGAGCCCAGAAATAAACTCATACCTATATGGTCAATTAATATTGACAAAAGAGGCAAGAGCATACAATGGGGTAGACAGTCTGTTCAAGGGAATAGAATAGACTGGACAGCTGCACGCAAAAAAATGAAACTAGACCACCTTCTAACACCGCATACAAGAATAAACTCAAAATGTAAATGTAAGACTCGAAATCATAAAGCTCCTAGAAGAAAACATAGGCAGTAAAATCTCTGACATTTCTCTTATTTTTTCTGATATATCTCCTCAGGCAAGGGAAGAAAAATATAAACAAATGGACTACATCAAACTAAAAAGCTTTTGCACGTCAACAGAATGAAAAAAGAACCCGCTGAATGGGAGAACAAATTTGGCAACAATACATATGATAAGGGGTTAATATGCAAAACTTATAAAGAACTCGTACAGCTCAACAGCAAAAAAAAAAAATCTAATTAAAAAATGGGCAAAGGAACTCAATAGACACTTCTGCAAAGAAGACATACGGATGGGCAGTAGACATATGAAAAGATGCTCAGCATCACTAATCATCAGAGAAATGCAAATTAAAGCCACAAAGACATGTCATCTCATACCTGTCGGAATGGCTATCATCAAAAAAATCAAGAAACAAATGTTCGAAAGGATGTAGGGGAGAGAAACAGCCTCATGCGCCATTGTTGGGATTGCAGACTGGTGCAGCCGCTATGGAAAACAATGTGAAAGTTCCTCAAAAAATTAAAAATAAAGCTTCCTAATGACCCAACAATTCAAGATCTGGATATATATCTGAAGAAACCCAAAACACTAATTTGAAAGAATTAGGCACCCCTATGATCACTGCAGCATTATTTACAATAGCCAAGATATGGAAGCAACAAAGTGCCCATCAACAGGTGAGTGGATAAAAGGGTTGTGGTGCATGTATACAACAGAATATTAGTCAGCTGTAAAAAGAAGGAAACCTTACCATTTGCGACAGCATGAATGGACCTAGAGGGTATTAAGCTAAGTGAAATAAGACAGAAAAACAAATACCATATGATTTCACTTTTATGTGGAGTCTCTAGAAAATATAAATGAATACACAGAAATAGACTCATAGATAGAGAATAGACTAATGGTTGCCAGAGGAAAGAGGGGTTAGGGGACTGGGTGAAAAAGGTAAGGGGTTTGAGAAGTACAGATCGGTAGTTACCAAACAGTCATGGAAATGTAAAGTACAGCATAGGAAATAGTAATATTGTAATATCTATGTATGGTAGCAGGTGGGTACTGGAAATAACAGGGGGAATGCTCTGTAAAGTATATGATTGTCTCTGGCCACCGTGTTGTACACCTGAAACTAATACAAAATAATGGCAGAATAAACAGAGATGGGACAAATAAAGAGCAAATAACAAAATGGTAGATTTAAATTCAACCATATCACTAACTGCATTAAGTGTAAATAGTCTAAATACTTCGATTAAAGTACAGAGATTGTCAAATGGGATTTTTTAAAAAGCAAGACTCAAACATATGCTGTGTACACAAAAAAGACCACTTTAAAGATAATGACATATATAAGAAAATGGAAAAAAGATACACCACATAAGCACTACACAAATAAGAATTAAAGTGACAATATTAACTCTAGACTTCAGTACAAAGAATATTACCAGGGTTTAGAAGACATTTAAAAATAATAAAGGGGTTAATTTATCATAAAACAAAACAATTCTAAATGTGCATATGCCTCATAGAACTCCAAACTCATGAAGCAAAAATCAGATATAAATGAAAGGAGAAATGAATAAATGCACAATTATACTTGGAGACTTCAATACTCTCCTCACAGTCATAGATACACCTAGAGATATGTTCATCAGATCACTCCTCTATGCTGGTGGGTGCTGCTGAGTCAGCATCATCAAAGTCTCCTCTCCCACAGTCTTCATGTCTAAGTCGGAGTGTCCCGAAGAGCCCGAACAGCTGCGGAAGCTCTTTATTGGGGCTCTGAGCTTTGTAACAGCCGATGAGAGCCCAAGGAGCCATGCTGGGCAATGGAGAGCCCTCACGGGCTGTGTGGTGACGAGAGATCCAAACGCCAAGCGCTCCAGAGGCTTTGGATTTATCACATATGCCACCATGGAGGAGGTGGATGCAGCCGTGAATGAGGGGGGCGGAGGAGTTGCAGAACCAAAGAAGGCTGTCTCTAGAGAACATTCTCTAAGATCTGGTGCCCACTTCACTGTGCAAAAGATTTTTGTTGGTGGTATTAAAGGCACTGAAGAACATCACCTAAGAGATTATTTTGAACAGTATGGAAAACCAAAGTGATTGAAATCATGACTGAGGCAATGGCAAGAAGAAAGGCTTTGCTTTTGTAACCTTTGATGACCGTGACTCTGTAGACAAGATTATCCTTCAGAAACACCATACTGTGAATGGCCACAACTGTGAAGTGAGGAAAGCCCTATCTAAGCAAGAGATGGCTAGTGCTTAAAAAGAAATTCTTTTTTAAAGTTACTGGAATTAATAAGTGAATTTAGCAAGGTTATAAGATACAAGTTAAACACACAAAAGCCAACTGTATTCTTATATATTACTAATGAACAGCTGAACACTCACATAGAAATAAATGTAATAAAGAGTCTGAGTCCATTTTTGATGTTTGACCATTAACAGCTTCCAAACCCCGTTCCTCCCTCTTGCTCCAAATCTGGGCAAATCAATTAAAAAAATAAAAAGGCCCTGGCATTCCTACCCTCACTGTTAGTGGGGAGGTTTAAATCAGGTAAATCAAAACCTACACGTGGGAATTATTACCCCGGTCCCACTCTTAAACCATAATAAAAATCAGAGCTACTTGCCCTACCTGCACTCAAGAAGTCCCAGACCAGCCTGGGTACCTGCCCCCAGAAAGGGTACCTGCCCCCAGAAAGGCCCATTATGTGCATAATAAGCCTTTACATAGCCTCTTGCGTGCGTGGTGTCATCAGTCTCAACATTTAAACACAGTTTGGGTGGCGGTGCAGTTGCTCCTACCCTCCGTGGAACAACCACAAAACAAAACGATACCAATTTCAAGATCATCAGGAAATATGAAACACTTAGAAGTAAATTTAACAAAAGTATGTGCAAGACCTATGCACTGAAAACTATAAACATGGTTGATAGAAATTAAAATGACCTAAATAGAGATACCGAATAGGAAGACCTAATATTGTTATGATGTCAATATTCCCCCAAATTGATTTATAGATTTTATGCAGTGCCAATCAAATCTCAGCAGGATTCTTTTTGTAGACTTCAAAACGTATATGGAGATACAAAGGACACAGAAAAAGTCATAGTACCGTCAAGCAAAGAAACCCCACACAACAGTGGAAGTGAAGGAACCACAGCACTTCACATCAACACGGATGAGCCCTGAAAGTATATTCAAAGTATAAGAAGCAACCTACAGGTTGGTATCACCTGAATGAGACCTTTATATAAATAAATAATGTTTTAAAACATGCAGTTCATGTATCTACCCAACATCAGAGCCCCAAAATATATGAAGCAAACACTGACAGATTTAAAAGGAGAAATAGACAGTTCTACTGCAATCAAGGGAGGCTGCTATACTCAAATTTCAATAGTGGGTAGAATAACTGTAGGGAAGTTCAATAAGGAAACAGAGGACTTGAATAACACTACAAACAAATTGTATCTTACAGACATATAAAAAAACACTCCACCCTACAACAGCAAAATACACATTTTTTTCTCAAATGCACATGAACATCCTCTAGGACATACTGTATGTTAGGACACAAAACAAAATATTAATAAACTTTAAAAGATTGAAACCATATAAAGTATCATTTCTGATCACAATGGAATGAAACCAGAAAGCAATATCAGAAGGAAAACTGGAAAATTCAAAAATATGCGAAAATTAAACAACACACTCTTAAATAACCAATGTGTCAGAGACAAAATCACAAAGGAAATTAGAAAATATGTTCAGACAAATGAAGATGACGACACAACATGCCAAAGCCTAGGAGATGCAGAGAAAGCAGTGCTAAGAGGGAAACACAGTTGTATATTCACACATTAGAAAAAGAAAGGTCTCAAATAATAACCCAACTTTACACCTTAAGAAAGTAGGAAAAGAAGAGAAAACTAAACCCAAAGCTAGAAGAAAGGAAATAATAAAGATTAGAGCAAAGAAAAATACTATTAAGAACAGAAAAACAAGAGAAAAGGTGAGGGGGTGGAGGGATGGAGCCAAAGGGAAAAAGGACTCATGGACATGGACAACAGTGGTGATTGTTGGGGGGAAGAGGGTATAAGGGGACTAAATGGTAATGGGAAAAATACAATAAAGATTAAATAAAAACAATTAACATGATAATAATTAAAAAAATCAAGCCAAAAATCAATTCTTCAAAAAAAACCTGACAAATATTTAGGTAGACTGAGAAAAAGAGAAGACCCAAATTAGTAAAATCAGAAATGAAAGTTGAGCCCAGGCTGGTGTGGCTCAGTGGATTGAGTGCCGACCTGAGAACCAAAGGGTCGCTGGTTTGATTCCCAGTCAGGGCACATGCCCGGGTTGCAGGCCAGGACCCCAGTAGGGGATGCACAAGAGGCAACCACACATTGATATTTCTCTCCCTCTCTTTCTTCCTCCCTTCTCCTCTTTCTAAAAGTAAATAAATAAAATCTTTTTAAAAAACGAAAGTAGAAACATCACTATTGATTTTACAGAAATGAAAAGGATTATGAGAAAGTACTATAAACATTTTGTCCCAACAAATTGGATAACCTAGATGAAGTGGGCAAATTCTCAGAAATACAGCATCTACTAAAGCTGAGTCATGAAGAAATAAAAAATATAAATAAACCTATAACTATAAGGAAATAGAATCAGTAATCAAAAACCTCCCAACAAAGGAACACCCTGAAAAAAATGGCTTGACTCATGAATTCTCCCAAACTTTTAAAGAATTAACATCAAGCCTTCTCACTTTCTTCCCCCAAAATTAAAGATAAGGACAAATTTCCTGACTCATTATATGAGACCAGTTTTACTCAGATACCAAAGTCAGACAAGACATAAACAAGAAAACTGCAGACCAATATCTCCTTTGGAACTTGATGCAAAACTCATCAGTATATTAAAAAGGATTATACACTGACCAAGTAAGATTTATTCTGGGACTGCAAAGATGGTTCAACATACAAAAATCAATCAATATAATATACCACATTAACAGAATGAAAAAATACAAACATATAAACATCTCGATGCAGAAAAAGCATTTGACAAAATTCAACACTCTTTCATGATAAAAACAAAAAACCCTCAGTAAACTAGGATTAGAAAGAAATTTCCTCAACATGACAAAGGCCACATGTGAAAAACCCTCAGCTAACATCATACTCAATGGTGAACAACTGAAATCTTTAGTATCAGGAAGAAGACAAGGGTGCCCACTTTTGCTACTTTTACTCAACATAGTAGTGACAGTTCTAGCCAGAACAATTAGGCAGGAAAAAGAAATAAAGTCATCAAAATTTTAAAGAAAGAAGTAAAATTATCTCTGTTTGCAGATTACATGATCTGATACTTAGAAAACCTTAAAGGTTACACACACACACACACACACACACACACACACACACAGACACACATGAACTGTTAGAGCTAATAAGCAAATGCAAGAAAGTTTCAGGACACAAAATCAACACACAAAAATCAGCTACATTTCTATGTACTAACAATGAACAATCTAAGAAGGAAATTAAAGAAACAATTCCATGTATAATAGCATCAGAAACAATAAGATACTTAAATTTAACCAAGGAATTGAAAGACTTAACATTGAAAACTATAAAACATTGCTGTCAGAAACCAAAGAAGACATAAAGGAATGGAAGAATGTCCCATGTTCATAGATTGGAAGACTTAATATTGTTAAAATGACATTATTACCCAAAGCAATCTACAGGTTCAACGTATATTCCCTAACAAAATCTTAACAATATTTTTTTTTTTTTTGCAGGGGGGAAGAAATAGAGAAGCCCATTCTAAAATTCATATGGAATCTGAAGAGACCCTAAGTAGCCAAAACAATTGGGGAGGAGAACAAAGCTGAAGGACTCAACTTTCTCATTTCAAAACTTACTACAAAGCCACGATAATCAATCACCGTATGGCGGTGTAAGGACAGACAGGCCAATGGAATAGGGGACTGAGAAATAAACCCTTGCATAGATGGTTAATAGATTTTTTTGACCAGGGTTTATATTTTACCACAATTTTTAAAAATTGCAAAAAGACCCCACACCGCATGCAATACTAAGGATGTCACTAAGTGATTCAAATCTAACAGCGAGAAAAGTGTAAAGAAATTCAGGATAGAAGTTCCTCTGAGTAGGGAGGTGTATCCAGGTGTTTTCACTTGCACCTGCTGTGTTTTAATTCTTAATCTAGCTGATAGGCACTTGTATGTTTGTTGTACTATGTTTTATTGAGGGTCTCAAATAACTGATGATAATTCAAGTCAATAGGATTAGGAAGCAACGTGGGCAGCTTCACCAGGAGGCAGTGAGCCCAGTGTACAGGAGTGAAGACTGACCCCTTCTTTATGGGGTGGCACCAGGTCATTTACTCTCCTTGGCCCCCAAAATCCCTAAACCACACCTCCTATCACAGCTCTTTCCCCAGTATCCCCCTCCGGCACACCCCAACATGGAAGAGACCTTTGGTTATTCTCAAAGATCTGAGTCTCGGCTTGAACTAGGCACAGATCTCTCCAGCTGCTGGGCAGGTATGGGACTGGGCAGGGGTGGGCTGAGCTGGAGCCTTTCTTTCTGGTCCTGACCCCTGCAGAGAGGAAACTTCCTTGGGCACCTCTGCCATCCCTCCTCTGTCCCCAAGAATCCTCAGCCCAGGATTTGCTGAATAATGAAGACCGGAAAGCCCAGGGCACTTGCCCACTCTCAGTTCCCCTTTTCGGGGCACATGTGGCCCAGCTCTCCACCCCCGTCCGTGGCGGGGGCTGGGGGTGGCTTTCCTCTCCTCCCTCAGCAATCCTGATGCCCAGGCTCAGGGGAGGCTCCAGCCTCGGGGCAACGTTTCCTTGTTCCTGAGACCCATCAGAGGGAGCTGCCTCCCCCTGCTCCTCAGGAACCAGGCCTCAGGCTCACAGGGTTGGAAGGTGGCAGGATTTGTACACACTCTGCACAGTGGGCGTGACCAGGGGTGCTGCCACCCAAAGGAAAGCTCCTTGGGGACAGGGACCTACCCTAACTCCTAAGGCAGTGCTCCCTAGTCAGGCTCCCGGACTAGGTGGGTAGACAGACCCACTGATGAGGGTGGAGAAGAGGGTGGCAGGAGTCACAGGGAAACAGCCCTTTCCCGGGCTGCCTGGGCAGGGAAGGAACTCCCTGGCATTGGCCGTGTGGAAAGTGAGGGGTGGGGTGGAGTAGGAGGTATGGGACCAGGGAAAGATGAGATAGCATGTGTGTTCATTAGAGTGTGTTTGTGTGTGTAAGACGGGGAAGTCCTACCATGGGCGGGGGCTGACATGGGTGGAATTATATCCAAAGCATTCTTTTGACTCTGAGTGTCTGTACCCCTGACCCACCCTGTTTCCTGGGACCAAACTTGGCTTTGTCTCTCTACTTATGTGGCTCTGATTAGGTAAGGAAGAGGCTCAGCCAAATTCCATGCACGGGGGAGAGGAGACTTCTACCTGCCCTGCGTCCTAGTCAAGGGGAGAAGACCCTTACGCCACACTTATCTTCATGGGGCACGCGGCAGCTCCACCGAGCCACTCCTTCCATAGAGCTGGCCAGCCTGTGGCACTTCAGTCTGGGAAGTAAGGATTTGGCCAATTAAGGCCACCACCCTCAATGCCAGTGAATGAACACAGAAGAGAGTCAAGTGCAGATGACATTAAATGAGTGGCAACAAATGTAGGGGCCACCGTGCACTCCTGACTACTGCTAGCAGCTGTCATCACCATAGTACTTTGTAGCAACTAACAAGTCTCTTGAAATTCTAAAATCAGGAGGTGAAGACTTGTATGGAAAAATTTGCCAGATTTCACGGTCAGCCTTTCTTGCATGACAAGACAGATTTCCATGTTAATTCTGAGCTTGCAACTTCTAGTTGCACAACAAGTCTGATGATTTTGGTGGACTCGAATTGCAAAAGAATTGTGACAAGAATAAAACGCTGATCCACCATTTCAGGAGCACCTCTACTTGGAATCGTGTCTATCTCTGAGTCACACAGCTGGGGACTGGCAAAACTTTATGAAGCAACCCTTTGGACAGGGTTCTTCTCAATTTCTTGGCATGCACATGTGCATGCACCCACACGTGTGTATGAGCACATGTGTTTCCTTTTTAGCTTTTGGCCAGCGCGGCGCACTGAAGTCTTGGCTTTTGTTGGTTACCCAAGAAGAGCTGATAGAGCCCGGGGTGGGGGGCGGGGTGAGCCATCTCAGCCAGGCCGGCGTGCAAAACGAGGCACAGGCCTGCATCAGGTTTTGAGAAGTTCAGCTGAGGCAAGGCCGACGATAGTGAGTCTGCTTTGGGTCCGGCTGGGGAGCACATGAAACTTTCCAGAAGGAAATGCGTGAATCAGGGTTTTAAAGGTGTGGCACTTTGTCTAGGTGATCTCCTTTCTAGGAATTTAACCAAAAGATAGTTCTATACAACCGTGAAAAAATGAGCACAAGCAGTCTGAGTTGATTTTGCAAACAATGCTAAAACCCTAACTGCCCACAGCTCTTCCAGGACTTCCAATGGGGGCTGGTGCAGTAAAGAAATGGGACCACCTACAGGAGGGACCCTGTTAGCAGACCCGAACACAAAGCTCTGCTTCTCACGAGCATCCAGGACCTTGCTGCCCCGAGGCTGGCACTCTCCCTGGGGGTGCTTGGCTTTCACACCTGCCCCTGTACCTATGGGCCAGGGTGGGGACGATAATTCTGAGAGAGAACTGCGGGAAGTGTGGTAGGGGCCATGGCCATCCTTGCCTGTTTGCTGGTCTCTGGGGGTTGTTCTCAAATGGAATATTTGGGGCAGGTCACCTGCTTTTGATCTGTTCTTCTTGTGAGAACCCAGACAAGGTTCTCAACCTTCTAGGCGGGGCTTTGTGTGGGTAAAACGAACAGTGGCCTATAGCTGCCTTTGTCCAATCCCAGAGCTCCCTTAAGCCGCAGGACCAACTGAGTTATCATTATAGTAACCATAATGGGGTCAGGTGCCCCGTACTCAGTGCTTTGCATGGATTATCAGTTACTCCCCCAAAGACACTCAGTGGGGGTCATTATCATCAATATCACCATCACCGCCAGCCCCATGTCACAGAAAAGGGAACAAGACTAAGAGGCCAGGACCCGCCCCACCATAGGCCTGACCAACAAAGTCATGGTTGGCACATAAAAAGGGTGGAAGGCACCACGTGCCCACACCAGGGCCCGGGCGGCTGAGAAGGTGGGGAAGGTTCAGCTACCTTCCCGCAGCCTGGCAAAGCCTCCCCAGTGGCATGGGGGTCTCATCACTCAGCCCTGCAGTGGGCGGAGGTGAGTGCTGGCTCGTGGCCCAGGGTGGGAAGGGTCTTGGTCAGAGAGAGGAGACCTGGTTGGGTGGTGATGGTCCAACGAATAACCATGGACAGCGGCCATGTCTTCCCACAGGAAGCTCACTGCCTCCTCCAACCCAGACCACCAAGCCCCCCAAAATGGTAGAGCAGGCTTCCTCATGGCCCCATGGACTCTTTTATCCCAAGAGCCCCTCCTAGCCTGTCCCCTACCCCACCCACCACTTCTCACCCAACCATGAGCCTCGCTTTCTAGGTTCCAGGTGCACAGAACACCTTCCCCTCCTCTGTCCCACCCTAGGGCTCTGCCGGTGCTACTGTCTCTTCCAGGTGTATGTCCCCACCTCCTTCTACCTGGGTCATGCCTCACTTTCCCTCAGCCATCACTTACTCTGAGAAGCCTTCCTCAGTCACTGGCCATATCCATCCTGGGGTTTCTCTTTGTACCACTTACTGGGACCGCAACAAACTAAGAGTGAGATGAGCTGTCGAAGGCCCATCCCCGCACCTGAGGGCTCTGTGGCCTGGCCCCCCAACTGCAGAGCCTGGCCCCAGGATGGTGCTCTGTAACGCTGGCTGAATGGACACATGGTGGAGATGAACCTGCATGTGGCCTACGGTTCCCCACACATGGGCTGCCTGAGGCACAAATGCTGAACTCATGTCTGTGCCAGGGCAGACACAGGTACCACACGGAGGTGGGGCATCGGGGATGTTCTGTAGCCTAACCTGATGGGGGTCACACAGGTGTATATACAGATCAAAACCCATCTTCAGTACTATGTATATGTTGTAGCTCCATTTTTAAAAACTTTTAAAAAAGAAGGCATTTTCTTCAAAAGTCAGGTTTCTCTTTCTAGGAATCTCATCTCCCACATATTGATGCACAGTAAACAAATGAATGAGAAATTCTTTTCTCTTGAAATAGCTAATCACTGGCTGCTTCGGAGACCACTCCAGGCTGCTTGGGCAGGGCCCACTGGCCCTTGGGATCCCTTGGTGCAGCAGATGAGAGGGGATACATGGCAGGGCAGAGGGTGGTTAGGACAGGACGTGACTCTAGCTGCCAGGAAAGGGCCAAGGTGAGAGCCCTCAAGCCTAACACTGCACCAAAGGCCAGGCTTTCATCCCCAGCTCTTCCAGGACTTGCTGTGTGACCCAGCCAGGGATTTCCTGCTGGTAACACATGGGCGCTGGCCTCTGCGTGTGGGACCTTGTGCCCCACTTTCCAGGCATCTGTTGTCTGAACACAGCCTCCCATTCTCCATCTGGTGTCCCCCTTTCTCTAAAACTTCTGTGGTGGTGGTCTCACCAAGAGCAGTGTAAGGAGGGAAACCTAGTGTCCTAACACCTCAGTGCAGGGGACAGGGAGTGGGCGGTGGCCTGGGTGCAACACCCCAAGGGACAGCTCCTTGGGCTTCCCTCCATTTATTTTCCTCACAGACACGTCTATGGATTCAATCTGAGTGGGTGTTGTGCTCACTCACACAAGGTACGTTTAGGAAGTAGGGTGCAATATCAAGGTCACTGCTGGGGGTGACTCAATTCATTACCCCAGGGCCCCTTCCAGGATGGATCACCTGATTGACTGGGGAGATGGGCAAGAGTGGCCCCTGAAGAAGAGAGGTGCCCCTCCAGACATTAACTCCCCTCCACTCTGGGCTGCACTATACCTGGGTGAGTGTGTTCCAGCAGCAGAGAAATGAAAGTGGGGAAGTGGGGGGCATCTGCTGGAGGTGAGTGCTGGTAAGTCAGAGCCAAAGCCAGAGGAGGGCCGAGGAGACAAAAGACCCTAGTGCCTTGGCTTTCACATAGTAAAGACAGAACACCAGAAAGCATGATTGCTCTTCCTTCTCCAGGGGTGCTGAAGGTCCTCCCTGGGCCAGGCAGTGTGGGACCCAGAGATCACCAGAAGCCTGGTGACCTAGTTGCCATGAGTTACCAAATTTCCCCCTGGCAGGGCCCATCCACAGACCTACTACCATGTTTGTTCACTTACAGTCATCAATGGGGGGGTTGGGGGGGGTCCAGCACTCACAGCTACCAGAGCCAGACACACAGCAGGAGCTCGATACATGCTTGTTATGTGACTGGCACATAAAGACACATTGTTCACTTCAGGAAAGGAGGCAGATATGGAAACCAAGGCACAGAGGGGCAGTTACTTCTCTTAAAAGGGGCGGGGCCAGACCTGTTGTATCTGCTCAATTCTGCCCACCTCATGGGCTCCTGCCTTCATCAGGCTCCAGCATCTCCTGTATCACCTCATGCAAGATCCTCCTGATGGCATCTTAGCAGTGTCCCTGCTATCACAACCCCTTCCCATGATGCCTCACAGTCCGCTCTTCACACAGCAGCTAGGTGATCTCAGGATGAAGGGGACCCAACTTCCGGGCAAGATGGAAGTGGAGGTAGACACACTTTGCTTCCTCACGCAACCAAAGAAGGACAACAGAAATTAAAAAAAAAACAACCAGAACTACCGGAAAATTGAACTGCATGGAAGTCCAACAACATGGAGTTAAAGAATAAACATTCACCGAGACTGGTAGGAGGGGCTGAGATGGGCAGCCGAGGGGAAGAGGACATGTGGCAAGGCAGGGGACCAGGCAGGCGAGACAGCAGTTGGCGGATCGGGCAGTCGCATATTTGCACACAGATAAGCCGGAAGGTACAATTGAGGAATGAAACAGAATGCGCAACCCAGGGTTCCAGCATGGGAAACTAAGGCCTCAAAACCTCTGGCTGTAAAAATCTGTGGGGGTTGCAGCCGCAGGAGAAACTCCCAGCTTCACAGGAGGGTCCGTTGGAGAGATCCACGGGGTCCTAGAACATACACAAACCCACCCACTTGGGATTCAGCACCAAAAGGGCCCAATTTCCTTATGGGTAGCAGAGGAAGTGACTGAAAGTGGGGCAAGAGCCAAGCAAGCGGCATCGTTCCCTCTCTCAACCCTCCCCCACATACAGCACCACAACGTAGAGCCGCAGGTTGCCCCTACCTAAAGCTCCTCCCCTTACAATGTAACGGGCATGTGGAGACAAACAAATATGGCCTAAATGAAAGAACAGATCAAAACTCCAAAAATAGCACTAGGTGATGAGGAAATAGCCGACCTATCAGATTCAGAGTTCAAAACACTGGTAATAAGGATGCTCACAGAAATGGTTGAGTATGGTTGCAAAACAGAGGAAAAAATGAAGGCTATGCAAAGTGAAATAAAGCAAAATATACAGGGAACCAACAGTGAAGGGAAGGAAACTGGGACTCAAATCAATGATTTGGAGCAGAAGGAAGAAATAAACATTCAATCAGAACAGAATGAAGAACTAAGAATTGAAAAAAAATGAGAAGCTGAGGAACCTCTGGGACAACATTAAACGTTCCAACATCTGAATCATAGGGGTGCCAGAAGGAGAAGAGGAAGAGCAAGAAATTGAAAACTTAGTTAAAAAAAATAATGAAGGAACACTTCCCCAGTCTGGTAAAGGAAACAGACTTCCAGGAAATCCAGGATGCCCAGAGAGTCCCAAAGAAATTGGACCCAAGGAGGAACACACCAAGACATATCACAATTAAATTACCCAAGATGAAAGATAAGGAGAGAATCTTAAAAGCAGCAAGAGAAAAGGAGACAGTTACTTACAAAGGAGTTCCCATAAGGCTATCAGCTGGCTTCTCAAAAGAAACCTTACCAGTAGGAAGGGGCTGGAAAGAAGTATTCAAAATCATGAAAGGCAAGGGCCTACATCCAAGATTACTCTATCCAGAAAGCTATCATTTAGAATGGAAGGGCAGATACAGTGCTTCCCAGATAAGGTAAAGTTAATGGAGTTCATCACCACCAAGCCCTTCTTATATGAAATGTTAAAAGGACTTATCTAAGAAGAAGATCAAAACTATGAACATTAAAATGACAACAAACTCACAACTATCAACAGCTGAACCTAAAAAACAAAAACAAACTAAGCAAACAACTAGAATAGAAATGGAGCTCATATGGAGGTTTATGGGTGGGGAGGGAGTGAGGAGGGAGTAGGGGGAGAATGGGGGAAAAGATACAGGAAATAAGAAGCACAATTGGTAGGCACAAAATAGACAGGGGGAGGTTAAGAATAGTACAGGAAATGGAAAAGAACTGATATGTCCAACCCACAACATGAACTAGGAGGTGGAGGGATGATGGGATGGGATGCAGGGCAGAGGTGGATAAAGGGGGAAAAAAATGGGACAATTGTAATAGCATAATCTATAAAATATACTTCAAAAAAGAGGAACGAGGGGGATCCCAGAACCAGTGGAGGATCAGCTTGGGCCTTACCAAAGTAACTTCTCACACAGGAGACCGTTAACAGAACAAACAACTCCTTCGAGTTGAGACAGGTCTGAGTGGGAGAACGCCTATGAAATATCCTTGCCAAAAAATTCAAACCTGAGTGTGTTCACACTTCTAGATCCACCCACCAATTCAGAGGACAAAGGTCAGTGGGACATGTGAAAGAACACCCAGGGACCCTACTGACAGAATCCAGGCCACGGGAATCTCCACTCATTTCCTGAACAACAAATTTAAGTGAAAAGTAAACAAGGCAGACAGAGATGGAGGGCAATCTATAAATTACAAGAGGATAATTTAGAACCTGGGAGTTCAAAAGGCCCTGTGATTATGTTGTTTAAAAAAACTCTTTCAGACATACATCCGGAAAAGTTGACAGAAAATTAAGGATATTGGGAATTTTGTTTAAAATAACACCAGGGATTAGGGGGTCAGAAAAAGCGGGATTTGCCTATGAGGTAATGGGAGTAGAGTTCGATAATCTCTTCTGGCTAATTTTGTACATGTTTCAAATTTTCCATAACAAAAGGCGTTTTTGTCTGTTTTAAATCTCAAATATCCCTACTAAAGGATAGGGTGAAAGTAACTAGGCCAGGAGCACCTTGCAGGCGAAGAGCCAGGTCCAGGTGGAGGGATTTCAAACCATTCCACAGAAGTTTGGGGTGCTCTGCAAATGCTTGCTACAAGTTTCCTCTTTCAAGTCCACCTTCCACCCGATTTCAAACTCTCAATTAAAGAGCACCCACCTTACACCCAGACTGGGCAGCCTGTGACCAGTGTAGCCCACGTGCTATTTTTTGATCATCTGTGAAAGACAGAGAATTAAAACTCAGAGTTTAGCAACTTTTGCAGCAATTCGACACTGACTTTATGTCTACTGAATTGCAGTAAGATAATGGGCTTAAGTTTTGTGTCTACTTTATTTTTTTAATCCTCACATGAGCATATGTTTATTCATTTTTTTAGAAAGAGGAAGTTGGGGGTGGGGAGAGAGAGAGAGAAACACATCTATGTGAGAGAGAAACATTGATCAATGGCCTCCTGTATGCACCCCAACCAGGGTTCGAACCTGCAACCTAGGTATGTGCTCTGACGGGGGATCAAACCCACAATGTTTTGGTTCATGGGATGACACTCCAACCGAGCCACCCTGCCAGGACTATGCATCTACACTTTTATTAAACAACTTTTATTGGTTTTTTAACTGGCCAGTGAGAGATTAAAATTTAAAAACCAAACAAATGACTGGTCCTTCACCACAGAGAGTCTGGAAGGCACTGTGATGGGCTAGATGTGAACCTCCTGGGGACCAAAGCCCACCTGCTTAGTTAGGTGTCTTGCCAAAGAGCCAGGTCAAGTCCTCCCTTCCCACTGTCTGCAGGTGGGACACCAGCACTGCCTATAAACACAGCACTGACTAGATGCTAAGCCTGCTTGATTTCAACCCATGTTTCCTACACACCACCACAGGACCAGAGCCACACTTCACCAATGGCCAGCAAGGCCAGGAGGTGCCAAGTGCCCACTCATCAAGGCCTCATCACCAGCCATGGTGTGACAGTGCCACCAGATCACCTCCATGAGCAGCCTAGTGGGCAGTGTGCACACTTTTGTTTATAAACCATGGTGCAGTGGCAAGATGTTCGTTAGTCAGACAGCTTGCACATACTTCTGGATGGGTTTAACTACAGTGGGAACTAAGGCTGCAAAGTGAGCTGCTTAAAAACAAAAGTCCACTGCTTCCTTGTGTCAACTACAAATTACTCTCTCCGCTGAACTAAATTGCAGGAATCAATCAAGCATGGGGGTCCTATAAGACACCAACCAGCACCCATGGAACCCTGATTTCTGGAATGTACTCATGATAATAGGATCACCGTTCTTACTCTACCACGCAAAAAACAACAACAAAAAAATCACAGCATACTCTCCCTCCAGGGAGCACACCCACACCTTTCTCCACTCTAAGATGTGCATCTCCTAAACTCTAAGGGTCTCCACAAGACTTGCACCCAGGGGACCAATTGGCAGCTGCAGCTCATCTTGGGCTAACCCCCAAACCTGTCTCCAAAGTTCCCTTTTCTCAACTTCTCAGTGAGCTAACAGCAGCCCCAACTTGGCTTACTTCTGTCACTGTGACTTTGACTTCCCAGTGAGCCAAAGTGTAAGTGAAACACAGATCCAGTTACCTGCTGCTGCAAAAGTCAGTACTCAAGGGAATGATGTAAAGGAAAGTGGTTCATTTTCAGGTGCTGGCTACCTGGGAGATGGGGACTCATGTCTCAAAGCCCATTTTCACATCGCAGTGGATGCAGAGGGAAACAGAACAAAGAGATCGAGAGAGAGTTGTAAACTTCTCTACATGCAGGCTGGCACCGTCCATTCCGATAAGGCAATTGACGATTCAGTGTAGATCATCCTGATTTAGTCATTCTGGATTCACATCCTGGCCCCACTGGTGACACCCAGGAAATCTCCTGGAGCTGGGGTGCCTGAAGGTCAGAGTCTGTATCTTTTGAAGGTAGTTCCCGGGATTCTTATGCGAGCATGGTGTTTATCTATAAGCTACATATTAGTCAGCGTCAGCACTTAAAGAAACAATGTCAAAAGAACAGTGGAGTAGGTTACAATTTCCCACTGTTACAAATCCCCATTGTCAATTTTTCTTCCATTTCTATGGAATTTAGATGCTTGTAGCCAAAACATTTCAGAAAACTAAAATAAATTCAGGATCCACGATAGTTCACATGTGAAAAATAAAATCTTACAGATAATTCACTGAATTAAGAGTCTAATTTCCATAACTGTGTATAATAGAGTCTACTGAAACATAATTTTGCTCCCCAAAAATCACCTTCATTTTTATCAAAGAGCCAAATCAAGACCAATTCATTTACTGTATTAAGTCCAGTTTCAGTTTGGCCTGATTATTTGCATGAACACAAGAATAGCAATTGATCTTATAGGCTTTCTTAAATCTACTTTGCTGGCATGTTATGAGGAATTTTCAGATTCAAATTTAATTAGCCCAACATGGTGAGGAAGCCAAACCACCTCGTTGCCATAGGCTTTGTCTGCAGTTCCTCCACGTTTTGGTAAACTCCTCAAGTTCTAGAGGTTCCCAAAATATCTTGAAGTTCTTCCTTGCCATATCCTAGGACAGCAACATTCACTCCTTACCTGGAAAGACTGCCATTAACAGTACGTATAAGCAAGGTACCAGGCATTTCTCCAAGGGGCTTTTATTGGTTCCAAAGTCAATCTCTAACCCTTAAAGCTTTTTGCTGACATCCAAAGTCTAAACATATCTCTTTCAGACATGACATTTCAGTCAAAGTCTTGGCTAATAAATTCACAATTGAAACTAGAAAAAAATCAGATTCTTCATGCAAGCAAATATGTTGCCATGCAAATAATGATACTCATTCATTAAGCGCTTCCAAATTCTGGAGAGATCAAGTAGGGAGAAAAATATAAATGCTTCAATATTGCTACAAGTTAGCAAATTGCTCTATGAAACAAACAAGTTTTTTTAATCAGCAATATTTTAACAAAGTCACATGAACAATAATTATCCTCAGTCTATTCAGTCCCATAATCAATTCTTGTTTATCCCAATTATCCACCAACATCTCTATGAACCCTATCATTCCCTAGAGCCCCACAAATCTCCATCTATTTTAAAGGTATGATCTGAAAATTTATTCTGAGAAACTTATATTTTAGAATAAGTTAAAGTGTTTTCCACAGATCTTATTGAAGATGCAACATTTTTGCAAGTGCATCAGACTAAAACAAGGTCTCTTAATGACAAAAACGTATTTAAAACAACATGGTTACAGATCTGATTATAAAGCAATCGACAAAGGAATTTGCTTTTTTGGAACAACATTTTAAGATATCAATCAAAATTACAAATGAAAATATATCAGACTAAGGAATCAATTAATTTGCTCCCCACCGTCAATGGTACCTGGGTTTCTGTTGGGAAATAACAATTCGTTTTGGAAAATCAAAGGGAGCTTTTGGCTTTTTCATTTGTCATTAAAACGATCACTTTGCTTTACCATCTATCTCTGTGTCTTTCCTTTTTCTTCCTTATTTCTTTCTTTCCCATTTCCATTTCCCTTCTTGAGTTTCCTTCGCCAAATGTCCTTTCTTCCTGTATGTACCTTTTCTTTATTCTTTCTCACCTTGTTTCACTTCCTTGAGTCTTCCTGTTCTTGATTCTTCTCTCTACACAATCCCTCTTTAAATTACGCAGATCCTCTGCAACTTAACACAGACCCTCTTTGACTTACACAGATCCTCTGCAACTCACATAAACCTTCCACAACTCACACAATCCTCTGCAACTTTCCTAGTCCCCTTTAGTTTGCCGTTTAAACTCATCTAGGATGAACCAATTTTAGAGCAACCCACTGTCCATTCTATTTCTTTCAAAATATATTACCATAATTTATACATTTTATTACCAAAACCATATATATCTTCCCAACTTAATTGGAATTTTCCATTTCTAGTGACAGCTAAAAGTTGAGTCATCAGCATTCTTTTAGACTGACAAATTTATAAATACATTTTATAACTTTCAGAAACAGTTTTTTCCCCATTGGCAAATACGCTCACATTTTTATTCTTGGTGATTACTGCATTCCTTTAGAGTACTCAAAAGTGAGATGTTAAATTATCTAGTTATAACTTAACAACTTGACAACTTTTAGGAGGCTAGAAAAGAGGTAGGGGAGATATCAGGGTTGGCATGGCTTGAGCAACTTAAGTTTAAAACCGCCCATTTTTTCCCTTTTCTTTCTGAGTTTTACTGCCTGAGAGAGGAGTGATATCTTTTCCTCTCTTTAAACCATCAATTCAAATCCTTTCTGAGTAGAACCTTTATGAGGTAGCAATATTAAAGCTTGCACATTAGAGAGGTTATCCTATTTACCTTACCAGACCTTTGGCAAAACAATTTGAGATTGAGAACAAGCTGTTCCTTCCAAAACAGAAACAAAAACAAAACCTAAAGCAAATTTCAAAAAACAAAACAAAACAAAGCAAAACAAACATCCCAGTGCTCTCAAACTAAATCCTCTAAAAGGAGGGACTGGGACTAGCCTTAGAATCTTATCATACCAACCAGTACCACAAATAACCTTGATGAGGTCCGAATGCATGAAGCCCAAATGGCAGAGACCTTATCTCACGCCAACCGGTACTGTGAATGACTTTTATGAGGTCCAAACGGCACAAAAGCCCAAACAGCAGAGACAGAAGATTCTTGGTGTGGACCATAAGCAAAGATCAAACCAAGTCCCCAGAAGATAAGAAAGCAAGCAAAGGATAACTGTAACCAAGACAAACAGATGAGAGAAACAGACAAGAGCTCTCAAGCAGAAACAGACTTCCTTCTACAGAGGAACAGGGAGGCAAAATTAACAGACAATTAAAAAGCAGTATGCAACAATAAAAGCAAACAATACCAAAACAAAATCAAAAGAGCACTCCAACCAAATCCCACACTAGGGAACTGGTTTTGTTTTGTTTTGTTTTTTGTCACTGAACCGTACCTATGGTTGAGTGGCACCTATTGATTCCTACCGAATCCCAAGCGGTTCGAAGAACCCAAGTGGTGGGACAGAGACTCCTGGTTGTACACACCAGGGACTTATCCAGTCTGAGCTCATCAGCCCGCCAACAGCCTATTTCCTTTCACCAGCAAAGCATTTAAAGGTGGCCGATGCCTTGAGGGAGAGCAGGAAGATTCTCTGAGATAAAGAACTCTCAGCAGCTGCAAGGAAATTCCTGAAATACCTTCCATGGGGTCAGCCTACCACAAGCAGCTGGGAACCCCAGCCTGAGCTCTCCAGGCCTTACTGGGGTCTATAGTCCCTTCTGGGTTGCCAAAAACTAACCAAAATGCAGGTCCAGCTGCCTGCCGCTACAAAAGCCCATCGTCAAGAGGCGGGTGCTGACATAAAGGAAAGTGGTTCGTTTTCAGGGACTGGCCACCTGGAAGATGGGGAACTCACATCTCACAGCCCATCTCCACATCTCAGCAAAGGAAGATTTTTATAAGGAGGGAAAAGGACAGAGCAAAGAGATCAAGGGAGGGGGCTGAAAAGTTCACTATGTGCAGACTAGCACAGTCCATTCTGATAAGGCGAGTGATGATTCAGTGTAGACCATCCTGGGTTAGTCACCCTGGATTCATGTCATCCTGGTTCCATGGCTGAAGGTTAGCAAATTTCCTGGAGCTGGGATGCCTGAAGGTTGGAGTCTGTACCTTTTGAAGTTAGTTCCTAGGATTCTTATACAAACATGCTGTTCATCTACAAGCTACATGTTAGTCAGGGTCAGCACTTACAGACACAATGTCAAAAAGAATGGTGGGGTGGGTTACAATTTCTCACCATTACAATTTTCCACTGTTGTGAAAGCAGCCCCACCTAGGCTGTTACTTCTATCCTAAGCCCTTCCTTGTTGCGCTGTCCCCAACTGTAATAAACAAAGTTAGAAAAAAAAAGCCCTTCCTTGTTGCGCTGTGCCCAACTGTAATAAATAAAGTTAAAAAAAAAAAAGCCCTTCCTTGTTGCGCTGTGCCCAACTGTAATAAACAAAGTTAAAAAAAAAATCACAAATGTGAACTTACAAGATAAACACACTAATATGCAACCTTTGCCTGCATGTGTTTTATTTATTGGGGTTCCATGTTCAACTTTCACTACTTTAAAAAAAGTGAAAGGAGCTGGTGGTCAAGATCCTTTGGGCTGCAGCCCGAACTTTGCCACCGTTCATGGTTTAGTAACTCTGGGACTCAGTTTCCTCATCTATAAAATTGGAACAGAGCCCTCCATTTCACAGGTTTGTTAGGAGAGCAAAAGCAAATAGTTAAAATACACCTCAAAGAACTAAAAGTGCAAAGCCAAAAGTACATGATGATCCATTTCCTCCTCCATTAAGTGTGGACAGTGATGCTGCAACTATGATCAATAACATTACAAATAACAGATTAATGAAAGTATTGGTGATCAAAAACTCTATCCCCAATTCTGCTGTGTGCGCCTGACAATGTGCTCCCTGCTTTAGCCCTTGAAGCCGCCAGGAATCCTCCCTACGGCCCTGGGAGGCCAACTTCATCACCCCACATACAGACGGGGCTTTGGGAGAACAATGGCAGCTGCCGCCTCTGTGTTTTGGACTTTCTTTGAGGCCTCAGTGTGATTACATATGGGCTGTGACTTCATAGGGCTTCAGCAGGAGCGGGAGTATTAAGGTGGGGGTTAGCCTGTGGCCTGCGTCTGTGTGCTTTCTTGGGCCAGCCCCTCCTTACCGGAGCAGAGGAAATGTTAGCAGTGGGGCTCTGCTGGGAACAGTGGGTGCAAGCCCTCAGTGTGGCTTCAGGGTTCTTGGCTCAGAGCAGGCATGACTGTTGACTCTGTGAAACTCAACCAGCTGGAGCAGAATGTGGTATGGGGGAGCACTAGAGGCAGGCCACCGGGGCCCTGGAGGGCAGCCAGTATTCGCCAGAAACGGCTCGCTCTTCACCAGACAATGAGTCCACTGTTAACTTGCGGGGCCTTAATTAATATTTGCAAAAGGAACGAAGTGGAAAATTCCACCTGTGTGGGCGGAGGTAGGGCCTGGGACATGTCAACAACCTCAATGGCCTTGTTCTCCCACTATGGATCTGGCAGAGAAACAAAGGTCTGATAACAGTGATGGAACCTGAGTGTCACTGTACTTGGGTCTCAATGAACTTCCCTATTCGGGTCATAGAGATATTAAATTGTTTTGTGTTTTTTTTTTGTCCTGCCTTCCCTGCCCCTAAATTTACACAGCACCTTAAATCTTTCAACTTTCCTCCTATCTCTTCAGAATCATCCAACAGCCTTGCCAGTCCAGCAGGGCTGATATCAAACCCATGATATAGATGAGGGTGACTTAGGCTCCAAGACACCCAGAGCCTCCCCCAAGGCTGCAAGCAGGTGAGTGAGTAGCTCAGCCAGAGGATGTGGAACCCTGAGATCTCGACCCCCCAGCTGTGAAACAGAGCTTGTCCTGGGCGGTCTGGGGTCAGGGGCCATGTGTACTGGACAGAGTGATCTTCCAGCTCCACTAGAGGCCCTGGCCGTCACCCACCTGGGGAGGATAAGGAACAAGCCCAAACCAGTTCTCCCAGATGGGCAGGCTTAGGTGCTGACCTTTGAGGAAGATATGTATTCACTCATCCATTCAAGCATTTAACGAGTGCCTACGAAGTACTCAACATGGAGTCGCACTGCACGGTGGTTCTTTCAGACACACGCACACCTGGAAGAATTCATGCCTGAAGGGGGAAAGTCAAAGTACCTCCAAAGGCTGCTTCCTTCACAGACCCGAGTCACCTCATGTAGTCATTGCCAATACACTCTCATCTGCCCATTTTATAGAACAGGAAAATGGGGCTCTGAGAAGGGTGGCAACTTGCCCAAGGTTACAGAGAGAAAGGAGGCTGAGACCTCCTGACCCGCAGTGGTCCTGCCTCCATTTATAAAGCCACAGCATTACTGAGCTTAGACATTCAAACAAAGGGTGTCCCTTCTAGCAGGTCACCTCAGAGGCTGCACACTTAATCAACAAGGAACTGTCACAGAGCAACACTTTTTGGAATGACTTTCCGATCAGTGTGGAACCTCCTGAGAAGACAGGCCGGCATACCTGGCTTGCCCACAGAGAACACCAGGTGTGGTCGCAGGGCTCACCTCTTGACCCCCCACTCTGTATTCCTGCCTACAGAGCTGGCCGTGGGCATCTTCCCCATCCAACAGAGGGCCGAGGCCAGAGTAGTGTCATATCTCTGGCCCACACCCCTCAAGCCTGGACCCAGGGCAGTGGATGGGAGTACTCACTCAGCCTACGTACCTTATCAATGCCCAGTACCCCTCTTTCCCCACCTGCCCACAAGCTCAGCAATCTCTGCACAACCCTCACGTCACCCTTTTTCTCTCCTTTGCCCACCAGCTTCTTCCCCTGAAGAATCTCAGCCTCATCCGTTGTTAAAACAAAGCCACTCTCACCATACTCCCATATCTGAACCCACTTACTCTCCTGCCCCCTCCACGCCCTCTTGCCAAACCACACCTGATTGCCAGTGACCTACGCCAGGGGGCCCTCCTCAGGCCAGATGCAGCCACTGCGGAGCAGGGCCTTTGCAGGTCAGGAGGTCTCGGCCTCCTCTCTCTGTGACATCTGCCCCATCTGACCCCACAAATTGCCCCTTGCACTCCCCATGCAGTCCCTCCTAGCCCTCACCTCCACAAAGCTCTCCTCCTCTAGGGTCCTATCCTCCTCCCCTGTCTACCACCCACTATAAATGTCTGCCTCACAAATCCTATCTCCAGACTTGACCTCCACATCCCCGGTTGTCTCCAAAGCCCTCACATGCAACAGTCCCAAGTTCCCACAGAAGGGCCTGCTTTGGCACACAACTGAAAATCCAACACAGCTTGGAGCCTGGCCTGCAGCAGGGACTCAGCTGTGTGAAGTATTTTGGTGTATCTCCCTGCTGGTCCCAGAGGGGCTGGCATCCTACTGCCCTACACAGCCCATGGGGCAGCCTTTCTGAAACTGAAAATTGACCACCGCCTAAACCTCTGCTGTGGTACCCTGGCACCATGGGACAAAGTTCATGATCTCGAGCTGGCAGACGAAGCTGTTTCCATCCCCACTTCCACAGCAGGGCAGGCACATGTGCCCTTCAACATCCTCTTCCTGCACTCACCTTCAGTCCAAGAGAGCCCATAAGCCAACACCCATGTGTTGTTAACCTTTGCACTGCAGTACTGGCACCCTGCAGGTGTTTGCTAAGAAAGACAACTATTAGAGCTGGAGGTGATCTCAGGAACCACAGGACTCAAAGCTACTCAGAAAGCTGAGCGAGGGGCCCAGGGTCACCCAGCCCCAGGCAAGGGTGAGGTAACAATCCTCCCTGAACTATTCTCTTTGGTCAGGAATCAGGCCAACCCTCTGGAAATCTCACCTAGAACCTCATAATTATGCATGTCAGAGCCCCCAGCTGACCCTGAGGCTGCATGGGCCCAGTCCACGCAGGCCCAAATCTGAATCTGACAGGTGGGCCAGGCCTGGTACACAGCATGACTACAGCAAAAACAGATGCTTGACTAAGTCAACCGCTCTCTCATCAGTTATATCCGTAAGACCCACATCCCTCTCTAGGTCTTGGTCTTCTCATCTGTAGAATGGAGCTAATTCGGCTTATAAGTTTAAGAGATCTTGACTCATCAACCCACCTTGTCCTTTGCAAACAGAGAGGCCTGAAGCAGCAGAATTCCAAGCTCTGTGATCTATGATCCACTGTTATGAAATGTTACCCTTCCCCCAAACCGTGCTGTACCTAAAACAAAAACACAAAACCAAAAAACCGAAACAAAAAACAAACCCAACCTGTGTCAGAATTACCAGGGAGGGTTCGTTAAATGCAGATCTCAGCCCCTGGCCCACCTGAGCAGTTAGTAGGCATCTCTGAACAGGGGCCCAAAATTTGCATTTCAGGCAATGCTGAGAAATCCTGGGTGCACTGAAACTGGAGAACCAAAGTTCCAAACTAGACCAGTCCTCTAGATATGTTACCTGGAACCCCACATTTATGCACACCAGGACCCCCATCTGATCTTGAGGCTATACCCAACCTATGCAGGTCCAAAGCTGAACTCAGAAGGTGGACCAGACCTGGCACATAGTAGGACCGCAGCAAAAACAGCCTTGGGAGACCCAAGTGTTAGTGTCAGGACTCATTTTGGGGAAATCTACATTTACCAGGAAAACCTGGGAGGACGGAGGATTTCTGCTGCCCTGAATAATATGCAACTTAGTTCCTGCAAAGAACTAGCTCAGGGAAAAACTCAGTAAGGCTGTGACTGCCCCCGTCCCACCCCTTTTGCACCAGGGAGGGGAGCTCGCCTTTGCGTACAGTGGTGTCCCAGTCTCAGCTTCTAGCCCGGGTGCTCCGGACTCACTAAACCTCCTGCCTGAGGCCGCCCGAGGCTGCGGCCAGGGCCATGCAGAGCAGGGGCAGGGGCAGGGGCAGGGGCCCAGGCCGTGCGGGGCAGGGGCTGGGGCTGGGGCCCCGGCGGCGCCGCTACGAGCCGAGTCGGTCGGGGGTCGGGGCGCGTGCCCCGCTACTCACCCTGGGCAGCTGGGGCCGAATGCTGGGACAGTGGACTGTGGCCGAGTGTGAGAAGCAGAGGTGGAGCAGCCGCAGGGGCGGGCAGCGGTAGTCCGGCCCCTGCTCCACTACACTTTAACTGTCGGCGCCGGCGCACCGCGCGCTCTCCGCGACCAGGAGGGGAACCGAGCGCGTCTCGGACTCGGTCAGCTCGGGGCGGAGACCCGAGAGCTAGGCTGGCTTGCTGGCTCCGGCGGGCGGGGCGCCCGCAGCCTGAGGCGCGAATGCAATTGCGCACCTGGCTCACTGCTCGCACGTGTGCACCGGGTTGACACGTACCGCTGCTTGCTGCGCGTGCTCTGCCCGCGAAGGGTCCCGAGCCCCTCGACCCAGCCCATTCCTCCGAATCTGGCAAGCGAGGGTTCTTCCACTTTCCCCACCCGAGGAGGGGGCGGTGTGTCCAGGGTGGCGCTGTGGGAGGCGGAGCCCGGAGGGGTGGCCCCGGGCGCCTGGATAAGAGCGCGGCAGGCGGCTGCCCGGGGCCCGCGCGGTTCGGGGCGGTGGCCCTGCGATGTCGCTAGTGTTGCTCAGTTTGGTCGCGCTATGTTGGGGTGCGGTGTCCCCGGAGCCGGTAAGCCCGCGTCCGCGTCCCCTTCCCGCGTTCCCTGCCTGTAAGCCCGTACCCTGAAGGTGGCCGACGAGCCCTCTCATGCCTCTTCAAGGCATTCGCGAAGGGTCGCCTAGAACGGACAAGTCTGCACCCCAGGGGCAGCCCGGCTTGACCTGGCCAGTGGGCACCAGGCTTCAGGAAGCATGAGTCAGGGGCATGGGAGTCAGACAGACCCAGGGTCAAATGGCACCCTGTGTTCTTAATCCAGTCATTTATACTCACTGAACTTCTGTGTCCTCATCGGTAAAACGAAGGGTAATACCTAACTCACCAGATTTTAGCGAAGACCAGGAAAGGCCTGCAAGGCAGCAGCAAAGAGCCCAGTATATAGTAGGTGTTCAATATTGTTCTGCTTGGGGTCTTGAAGGCTGCCCTGTTTGGGGGGGGTGGGGGGCGCACAAGAACTCTTTCTCCATTACCACTCACCGTTTTTTGTCATGTCGATTCGTGCTGTGCTGGGTGGGGTGCCTTACCCCTGGAACTGGCAAGTCTGGAACTCTCCTTCATGAGTTTCCTTTCTTCTCTGGTACCTTGAAGGGCTGAGGAAATCCGAGTCACTAAAGAAGAAAAAGCTCATTGGCAAAATAGTATTTGAAATCATATCCCTACCTTTTTAGCACAGCATACAACATAAAAACATGGTGGTTACTTGGTGGTGGTTATGGAAAGACAAATCCCATTCATGTGCCCTGATGTCTTCAGCTGTGATCCTTGGTGCGCCCCTGTCTTAATTTGGCACCCCCTTGGCCTTTGCCGTTAGAGGAAGAATTCATCACCTTTGCAGTAGTTGCTATCAGGCCAGCAGTTTGAGCTCTAAAGTACAGAGCTGTTGCTTCGCTTCTTCCTACAACTTATCCGATCAGGCTTTGGCCGAACTCAGCTCCCATTGTGGTGGTTTATTTGTTTTTAAAAATGTCTCATGATATACCCTGGAGTTCAGCTTCAAAAAGACAAAGGTGAGCGACTGACAAGTTCACTTAAATCCAGATTACTCAAACCATCAAGTCTTGCCTTCTGTCTTACAAGGTGTTTGCAGATGTTGAGGCTGACAGGGCTCAACTTCCAGAGCTGGTGGACTTACCGCACTGAGTCTTGTCACTAATACTTACTGCTGCCTAAAAGTCCAATATTTCATTCCAAAACCAAAGTGTTGTATTTTCTAATTAAAAAACATGAGCAATTAACAACAAAAGATTTAGTACTGGCCTTACTTGGATACTGATGATACGTATTTCTTTTTTAAGTTCTTTTAAAAAGATAACAAGTGATCACAGTTGCTTTATGATTTTATAAATAGCTCAGGTAAGTCAGTCTTTTTGTATTAGAAGAGGAATTTTTTAAAGAACCGGGGAAGGTACCATGAAATGTGTTTATGGCTTTCTTCTGTTCGTCTTCTTAGCACAGCCAGTCCTTAACCTGGGGAAAATAAAAAAAATGCTCTAGACGGCCCTGAAAACCTATGGGTAAACGTTAGAGTGTGAAGGGGTTTTCATGATGGTCCAGAGTCCTCCCCTCTGGCCTTGAAGTGAGGCGATGAGCAGGCTGAAGGATCTCGTATACTGATGGTAGATCTATGGTCTATCCTGGCCTGCAATGGGGGAGCTTAGTCTCCCCCAGACTGTGACATGGACCAGCTCAGTTTTTGTTTGAGCATTTGTTCCTTGTGTATGCATTTAAGGAAAAAGGATGGTATTTTGACTACTTTGGCTTGTGGTTTGCCGGCAGTCGGTGTGATACTTGGTTTCTTTCTCTCTTGCAGGCGATTCAGTGTGGCTCAGAAAACGGTAGGCGCACTAGGTAATGGGTATTTGGGACTTTACATTGAAATTGAAAGCACAGTTGGACTTTTACAGGCCTGAATCCAGGTAATGGGTCATCGGAGACCAGGCTTAGGGTGAACCATTGCTTTATTAGCTGATGCACATGAAACCTTCCTCGGCCCGAGGCAGAGCTCCCAGGTGGTTCAGATGGGCTGGCTTCCTGTTCAGTGAGACAGTAAAAGGGGCAGAGGCAGGGCAGGAATGGCCGGGCAAGGTAGAAAGTGAAGTCTGCCACTCCTGGGAGGGAGATCAAGTGCTGTGGGAAGGAGGTCGCTTATACTCAGAAATGGGAAGCAAGTGTTTTTAGAGGAGTGTTTGAGATCATAGCATTTGAAGACTGGGTGGACGTCTGCCCAAGAAATGTGAATGAAGAGGGTGAGGAAGAGGAGAGATGGTACTGGCAAAGTTTAGGAGGTAGGAGGAGGGGGTTGTGTGGGCCAGTGGCTAGAGCCTGGGCTGAGGCATGGGGAAGGCAGGCCTGAGCCTAATAAACATGCCAAATACACTAAACACATACATACATACATACCCACACAGAAACACCCGGAGTGGTCTCAAGTGCTCTGTAGGTGGGGGCCAGGAGGTTGAGCGTCACCCCAGCTATGAGCCAGTCAACACTGAGAAATGTCTGGCCGTGCCTGCCTCATCAGGAAGGAAGACGGGGTGTGAATGAGGGTTGGATCAGAGTGGGTCACTTAGGGGAGATGACATCAGATTGGGCCAGGGGAGAGATGTATCATGGTCAGTCTCACCTTCTCCCAGGACCGTCTCCAGAGTGGATGGTCAGCCACACTCTGACCCCAGGAGACTTGAGGGACCTTCGAGCGGAACCTGTTAAAACCAGCATTGCAACAGAGGACTATTCAATTTTGATGAACATAAGCTGGACACTCCGGGCAGATGGTAAGTTTGCGTCAATGAAAGTTAAGACCTAAAGCAGAAGAGGGCAGACTATATGATTCATTAATTTTATTCCCAGACATATACCCAGAAGAATATAAACATACATGTACCAAAAAACACATGCTAGAATGTTCATAGCAGCGTTATTCACGACAGCAAAAAGACAGAAAGCATGCAAATGCCTGACTAGAACTGCAGTCACAGAATAGAATCTAATACAGCAATGAGCACAAACAGTCTGTAATGATACGCGATATGGAAGAATCTCACAAATCCAAGAAGCCAGATTCAAAAGAATTCCTGTAGACACATCTGCATGTTTGCCTACAGCCGTACGGACCATATGATTCCATTAATTAAAAATGCAAAACAAGCAAAACTACTCTAAGCATTTAGGAGTCAGGACAGTGGTTCCATCGGGCTGGGAGTGACTGAGAGGAAGCATGAGGGGCACCGCTGGGGTGTTTCTCGACCAGGGTACTGGCTGTGCGAGTGTGTACGCTCATTAGGTGCAACACTTCTCCGTCTGTAATGTTATACCTCATGGAAGAAGACAGGATAAAGCCAGAAACGATTCCTCCAAGTTTAGAAAGTGCACTGGCTTGGATGGTGAACACGAAATGCAATATACAGATGATGTATTACAGAATTGTATACTTGAAACCTATATAATTTTATTAACCAATGTCACCCTAATAAATTCAACAAAAATGTATTTTAAAAAGGGAAAGCACTAGCTTAGATAGATTACTGTTTCTACTTCCCAGTGACATTGTGGAAGTCCTGGCATTCCCTCAGGGCAGCTTGTGTGTTCTTTTGATGAACTAGTTCTGGGGGCCTGAAGCTCACATCTGTGGTTTCCACCTGCCAAATTCAGTTAAATTCCATCTGGTCAGGAATCTGGGAGTGCCAGGCACAGAGAGGTGAGTCGGCTACAGACACAGACGCAGGGACAGTGTCAGGAATCCCTCGAGGAGCTGTGAGTGGATGGGGGCAGGGAGGAGAAGGAGAGAGCCCTGGTGAGACCCCTGAAATTAGATGATGCAATAAGGCTTTTGGCCCCGTGCCTATCAGAGTGAGCTCTTGTATTTAACTGCTGTTACGGACATAGAGTAAGCCCTGGAGAGGCAGAGAATAGGAGAAAAAGGCACTCCAGGAATAAGAATTGGCATGGATAAAAGTACAAGCAGTACAGGCATGGTTTGGTGATGACATTCAGGAGGGGCTTTACTTCTAAGGAGACCCAGAATAGTGCAGTGCTCAAGTCACCTTTGCAGGTATCCTGTGAAATTCAGGCTCACCTGTGAGGAGGAAAGAGCTTGGGCTTTGGAACCTGAATCCCTATTCTGCATGTGCCCATACCAGCACCACTGACCTGTGGCCACGGGGAGCTTTGTACGCTTAGGCAAATCTCCCTGAAATTCCCTAAGCCTCACTCACCCCGTCAATGAGCTGGCCCAATAATGGGGCCTACGCTTCAGGGCTGTTGTGAGTATGAAGTGAGATGAGGCATGTACACTCTTAGCATAAAGTCAGCCACACAGGAGGTGCTAAATGAACTGCTCTTCTGTCTCCCTCATTAGCCAGCATCCGTTTCTTGAAGGCCACCAAGATCTGTGTGACAGGCAAAAGCAACTTCCAGTCCTACGGCTGCGTGAGGTGCAATTACACAGAGGCCTTCCAGACTCAGACCAGACCGTCTGGTGGGAAAGTAAGCACTTTGAGGAAATTGGTTAATTGTCATTAAGCTGGGGAGGACTTTTGCTTGGGGATATGGATGATGCACAACCCACACAGACTGGTGAGCAGCTACAAATTGAGCTTAGAGCCCGATGCCTGGGTTCAAAAGCCTGGTTTCGGACACTTCTCCACTGTGTGCCTTGGGCAAGTCAGCATCTCTTAGCCTCGTTTTCCCCACCAGCAAAATGAGGGGAGCTGAACTTAAAGTATATACTGGCTCTAAAATTTTATGCTTCTCTGATTCTGTGAGTTACACTGAAAATTGTGTGGGGTCCATTCCCTAAGTAGTCATTGGCTAGAGACCTAAGTTTCAACAGTAGGTTGAGGAATGAAACTATAACTGAAAAGGGCAACACAAAAGCATTATGTTTCTGCATTGCAGTGTTTCAGAAATTCAGGAGGTCTTTGCTTTGCCTTTCAGTGGACGTTTTCCTACATTGGTTTTCCTGTAGAGGTGAGTACACACTATTTCATTGGGGCCCATAATATCCCCAATGCAAATATGAATGAAGACAGCCCCTCCTTGTCTGTGAATTTCACCTCACCAGGTAAACTTCCTCATTCTCCTGTCTTGCTGGGATATTTGCTTTGGGGTATGTGGTTTGGTACAGAGAGGCCAGGGTACCCCGGACAAGGTGTTTGGCCTTGTCAAGTCTTGGAATACAGACACAGTAGTAGCTATACCTCACAGAGTGGAGGACGGGTAAACTTAGGGAAAGGCCATTTCTATGTGTCAAGCACTGGGCTGAGCACTTAACATGCATCATGTCATTTAAGCCTCTAATAGCTCCAAGGTTGGATAGCCCTGGTTTTACAGTTGAAGAAACTTCTCAAGTAACTTAGCCTGGGTTGTACACAGTAAAAGAGAATCTGATATTCAACCCTGGTCCTTCTTGGTCCATGCACTTTAGCCACTCTTTGTCATTGATGCAAAACGTTTGTCCCAGCCTTGGCTTCCTAACATGCTGTGTTGTTTGAGAGCTTGCTCCTCGGTCTCTGAGGATGTACAGCCACCAGTGGGCTTGTCCCCTGAACTGTCAGTGAGAGGCAGTGCGGCACTGAGTTGAATCTTGGGTTCTTTCTCCTGCTCAGTGACATAAAATCGGGTCTCTAGTGTCACACCTGCAATGTCACACATGCTGTGGTGAGGATGAGACAGGATCATGTGTGAAGGGTCCAGCATGGTGTCTGCAGCAGTTTCCACACCACCCCCACCTGGAATGGGTCACCTGTTTTCTACCCCATGCCTGTGCTCTGTCTCAGGTGAATTTCCAAATGGGCAATTTCCAATTGTTGTTCTTTGAGATTGTGGTCCTGGGTGTTCTTGGTGCCATACCATTTACTACGCAGAATTTTCCAGAGTTCTTGATAAATGTTTTTGTTTTGGAATAATTTTAGATTTATAGAAAAGTTGCCACGATAGTTAGAAGAGTTTCCATATACTCCTCACCCAGTTTCCCTTATCATCAACATCTGTATTGCCATGGGACATTTGTCACAACTAAGAAGCCAATATTTGTACATTTCTGTTAATTAAGCTCCAGGCTTTGTTTGGATTTCACCTGCTTTTCTATTAATGTCCTCTTTCTGTTCCAATTGCATTTCTTCTGTTGTGCCTCCTTAGGCTCCTCTGATCTGTGATGGCTTTTCAGTGTTTCTTTTTTCTCCATGACCTTGACAGTCTTGAGGAGCACTGGCCAGGCATCCTGTGGAACGTCCCCTAGTCCGAGTATACTTCAGGGGTGAGGCACCCTTCCCAGGGCATCCTGTCGGGGCAGGTGATATCCACGCATCATGGGTCATATTTACCTTTATCACTTGGCGAAGTGCCATCTACCAGGTTTCCCCATGTCATTCTACTATTTATCCCCTCCCCAAGTCTAGTTTTGGGAAACAAGTCACTAAACCTGCCACCCTGGGGTGGGAGTGTGGGGTGGATTAAGCTCCACCTCCTAGAAGGGGCCATATTTACACATTTTACCAGACCTCATTTTAAAGGACGGTTTGAATCTTCTCCTGGGGATCATAGATCCTGTCATGATAAAGACTATATTGAAATTAGACTCTGGTTACCACGTCATGGGTAGATAATCTCCTGTTTAACAGTAAAATGTTAGCGTCCCATTTAAATCTGCTATCTTACCTCACATCTTGAATTTTCAGGCAATTCGTACAGGTGTGGTAAGCATGTGTGTGTGTGTGTGTGTGAGCGCGCGCTTGTCGGCAAGGGGGTGGAGCAGAGATAGCTTTTCTAAAATATAAAACCTTTCACTCAAATTTCCAGGCTGCCTAGACCATGTAATGAAATACAAAAAAAAGTGCATCAAGGCAGGTAAGTAAATATAGCATTTTGCTTTTGTTATTTGGAGAAACTTGTAACTCGAGCCAGCACAGCTCAACCCATCTTCCATGAAGAAACTGGGGTTGAGTTACTCGGGCAGTGAAGGCTGATCCCAGCAAGTGCTTTGCCCACTAAATCAAGCATCCAGTCTGTCCAGGGAAGGACAGACCCTTCGTGGGTTTTTGTAGTGAGCAATTCTCACAGAAAATGCCCCACCCCAATGGCTCAACCAACATTTTAGCTCAAACTGTATTGATGGGGTGCTGATTGAAGGCTGCTCCTGACTGGAGGTGGGATCTGTAAGTCCCTCTACCTGCTCATACACCAATACCACCGACCTGTGTCCATGGGGACCCTGAGAACTTTCTGTATGGATTAACAAACATTCAAAGTGGGAGTGTCAGCTGAAGTAATGACTCAGCAGCACATCCTCAACCTGTGTCCTCACAGGGGTCATCTCTTACATTCGAACTAGGCTATTTGAACCTGCCCCTACCCTTCGAATATGAAATCAGACCCTTCAGGACAAACAGTCCCAAGTGTTGAATTTCTAAGGATTGTACAAGGACTTGTATAAATTTCTGGGTAATATAGTCTTAGGATGCTGAAGAAGCTAGAGGTATTTGGGGGAATTGGTCCCCATCCTTTAGGTACCCCCATCTCACAAGGCATCCCTGTGTACCCTGTCAGACTGAACTGCACGTTGTCGCCTTGTTGGCAGACTTGGAGCATCGTGCTGAGGGTATGGAGTATGGAGGACAATGGCGATGTGAAGAGGTTGGAGGGCCTTCAGTCAGTCCCAGAGCTGCTCCTAAAGACCATCTGAGCTAGGGCCTGAAATGGTTTCCCAGACGAGGAACATAATGCATGCGATTATATAGTACCTTCATGGAAATTAACCTAGTGCTGATTTGCAGGTCGCATGAGTGAAACAACTGGCTTTTTCTCATAAAGTAGACCTGTCAGGGTATCCTGTGAGGCACTTCCTTATTTCTTCACATCCAGGAAAGCTGGCAGAGTGGTCCGAAGGATGAAGCCCCTAGAACCCAGGATGTTTTAGTAGTTGTAGTCCTGATCCTGAATTCGCTTGCTCTATAATCTTAGACAAGTTCCTAACCCATGGCTCATCCTCCCCATGCTGGAAAGGAGAAAATACTGATCCCAGCCCTTAAATCAAAATGGACATTGAGAACAGAAGTGAGCAGCAGAACCAAATCTATACTTCCCACCATCCTCGGCCTGGGGAAGCAAAGCAGTGACTTGGGGTCCTTAAGCTTTCTTGGGCAGCAGCTACTTTGAGATTCTGGGAGCAATGACAAATAAAAAGTACACTGTGTAGTACAGCCCGTGTCTCTTGGAAGTGTGCCTGGGAACTTGTATTTGTTTTTGTCACGCCCTTTGGGGGACTTAAATGAAGGAAGAGTTTGCAACTTCATCTGTGTGACTCTCTTTCCTAATAGGAAGTCTCTGGGATCCAAACATCACTGCTTGTAAGAAGGACGAGAAGACAGTAGAAGTAAATTTTACAACCAGTCCCCTTGGAAACAAATATATGACTGTTATCCAAAATAGCTTCGTGACTTCTGTGTTGGAGGTATTCTCTCCTGTCATTTCCTTAACACCACCCCATCCTCAACCTCCAGCTTTCCTTACCGTGCTGAAGAAAAACATGGGCACTTCAGGATGCCTTGGCAGGCCCTCTTTTGAGAGACCACAGGCAAAATTGTCTTTTGTCCGAACACGCTAGGCGATTTTGATTAATTCAACAGAGAAAAACAAGTCCCTGGGGGCATCACCAGAAATGTCCCTTTGAATCTAAGTTGAAACACAGGTCGAGAGAGAGTCAGAAGTATGAAATGAATCTATGCTCACCTGGCCTAATGAATTGAAAGTCATTTTTGAGGAGTGCTCACTTCACTGGCAGTCATCGATCTACTCACTCATACGGATTCTAACTCTTGATTTTGTCTCATTTCTCTGCACAGAGCCAACTAACTCGAGCTTCTGTCACAGTTCCAGTGACTGAGGAAAGTCAAGGTGCTGTGGTCCAGGTAAAGTTCAGGGAGGAGGTTTGGGGAGGGGAAGACTGATTTCTCCACCATTAATAACTTTTGATGAGTCCGTTCAGAACTGGACTAGGTGAGTTCTCGCCCCCTGTTCATCTCTGACAGCAGTCTCACATTAAGTGATGTTAATGGGAAACCCTTGTCTTGGTTTTTACAGTGGTGAGGTCAGGAAGCTGACCTTACAGTTATGGTCCCTTGTGCTTTCATTAGTGGCTGTCGACTTTTCAAAAGGCTTTTTTTCCATTTTCTGTCACAAAGCCTACGAGTAATTCTAAGACGGGAGTACCATTTTATTTTCCCAAGCTTCAGTTTTAACTGTAAACTGAAGTAACAAACCATGTGAAATGTGAAGGCTTGGGTTCCTGATTAGTGTATGAACTTTGAAAGGCAACTGCCTGTCCTAACAGGGACTCAGTTTACTCAGATGGAAAATAGGAAGTTGAGCCCTGGCTGGTGTGGCTCTGTTGGTTGGAGCATTGCCCCATAACCGAAAGGTTGCAGGTTTGATCCCTGGTCCGGGTGCGTATGGGAGGGAACCGATCGATGCTTCTTTCTCACATCGATGTTTCTCTTTCTCCCTTCCTCTCTCTCTAAAAGCAATGAAAAAAAAAATGTCCTTGGGTAAGGATTAAAAAAAAAAAAAGTGGGACTAGCAGATGCTCTCTGATCCCATCCAAGTCTGAGTCTATGATGTGGGTCATGGAGGGTCTTAGTGAGACAAAGCCTCATCCAAGAGGAGTTTCCTTTTCATTCCCTGGAACATAAAGGCGGTGCCTTGCTGTGCCAGATGCCTGTCTGCACCCTCTTCCAGGGAACCAGACTTTCCTTGTCCCAGGGCACTTTCATGTCCTAAAACATGACTTACTAGAAGCTCTACTGCTGTTAGTTCTTTTGAGGAAATATTTGTATATATATAGTGTAACCTAACCTGTTTACATATGGAAACTAACATATTAGCAACATTTAGTTTAGGTTCAGGCCCCAGGAGACTTAGAAGGTGCTTCAGTCCTGGGTCACTGGTTTGGACTTCATCACTGAAGTGTGACCACGGGGAAAAAATGTCCTATTACAAGAGGGAGGGGAAGGGTTGAAACCAGAAAAAAAAAAAAAAAAGGGAAGAGAAGTTTCTGTGGAAGTAGGAATAATGCTGAGATTTTGTTCTGAAGTGTGGTGGGAACTTTCTAATCCTCTCGTTTTTCCTCAGTTGGTTCCGTATTTCCATACTTGTGGCTATGACTGCATCCGTCGCAAAGGAACTGTTGTGCTTTGCCCACAAAAAAGGGACTCCTTCCCTCTGGATGATAGTAGGTGCTCCGTCATTGTCACAGGATGATCAAAGAGGTTCAGGGCATGAAGGGGCCAATGTCACCACCCCCTATTCAATATGTGACAGGGTGTGTGTGGGGATGTGACTGAGTCCCTGCCTGTGTATGCTGAGCTGGGGTGCAGGAAGAGATGTCAGAGCTGAATAAGAATGAAACTTTATTTATAAAATTGCCTTGCGATCCTTTATGAAGCAGGATATACACAAGAAGGGGAAAAAATAAACAGTGCAGAAGGGATGTTTAGAGCCACAAGGATCTGCTCAAAAAAAGTCAAGCGCGTAAAAGGGCTGAGTTTATAAGGGAACGAGCACTTCGCTGCATTTTGAGTACCTTATCAGTCTGAGTGGCCCAGGCCTAGCTGTTGCTATAACTTGATGGGGTCACATGGCCAACATTTGGATAACAAATTAGTATACTGGCACCAAAAGACATGCCTCACTGGTGCCTGAGAGCAGCATGTTCTGGAAAATGTGTCTCTGGATTTAGAGATGTTAGTACTTCCACTTAAAGATGGACAAATAAAATGTTCTGGAATTAGCCCAGGGATGGGGCCCAAACTTGGAAGGTGTTATTTTTAGAAACCCAGTCAAACCAACTGAAGACAACCCAGGTGCCTAACGGTCCTGACTCTGTGCGGGCACAGTGCCTGGGGGTCCCTGAGCACATCTGCGTGCCAGAGCTTACCTTATCCTTGACATTCCGTGATGGGGTGCCATTATCCTCCACATTTCCAGTCTTACAAAACAGCCTTTAAAAATGCCATCTATGTGTACTATGTATTAAGTAATTGCACCCAGAATAACATTAATTCATCAAAGACCAAAAACCAAAATGTAAACTCTGGTTACATTAGTATAAATATGGAGTAAGAAGCCAAAGTGATTTTAGAGGACTATTCTTAATCTCCTCCCATATCCTTTTAGAAAATCTAATAAAAGATCTGGACACTGCAGAAAAACACACCATTCTGCAGGATCCTTAGAGATCTATTGACCCCTGGTTTTAAAGGGGTCTAAACTTCTGCAAAAATGGCAAAAATCTTAGTTTCCAAATAGGAGGTCATTTGGTTCTGTTTTGCTGAAGGTGAAAAAGCTTTGTTTCCTCCAGGCAGAAGCACGCCGAGTGGCTGGCTCCCTCTTCTCCTGGCTCTGCTGGTGGCCACGTGGGTGCTGGCGGTTGGGATCTATCTAATGTGGAGACGTGGTAAGGGCTATGGGGCCATGCTTTGAGGAAACCTGTATGAAGAAAAAACACTTTAAATGCTTTGGAAAGAGATTCCTCTAGAGGCAAGCACACTTTGACATTGGACAGGAGTCAGATAGCATTTGGTTACTGTCTTAAAGATCTTCTAAAAAGACTGATATGCGGCCCAGATCACATCTGCTAAGGTAAAGCAGGGATCGGGACCTCCGGAGCCAGTGGCTCTCCTCTGTTTCATTTTTGCCATTGAGGCATCAGCAGGTACCGAAATGGGCAAAGATAGCTAATTAAGGAATGGCAGTGTGCCTGTGATAGTTACTCTCTGCGAGTTTCCTACTTTTTAAAAAAATAATTCTTACAAGGCATCAGAACAACAGTTACTTGGATTCATATAACCTCAGGACCTTGCCAACATTAAAACACTGAGGACTGACCACAGAAGCCAGAGCCTGGAGATAGCCGGCTAGCGGGTGACATGCTCCACAGGGAGAAAAGGAAATAAAAATGCAGCCTGTGAGTGTCTGTGATGGTGCAGACAGAACAAGATTAACCTCATGATCTAAACTGAGAGAGCCGTGTGGAACTCGGACCCCGGGAGTACTTGCACTTAGACGTTGTGTGGCCTGTATTAGCGGCAGTACTTTCAAAGGTAGCTTCTGTCCAATGGCACACACAGGGCAGCTTTTCAGTTAAGTTCCAGCTGAAATGGGGCACCACTTAACCTTATGGAATGATAAAGAAACTCTACCACCTTCAGGTAGAAAACGGAACAACTATTCTGTTGACCCAACTCCATCCGCGAAGGGCTGCGTTGTTCCTGTTTACATACCTGTGGTACTAAAAGCACTCAAGTTACAACAGCCCACCTAAAACAGAGTACCTTAAAACCTAAATGATGCCTATGAATTTACTTGAAAAGGGATGGCTTGATTAAGAGAACCGATTTAGTGATAAGGACTTAGAAAAAACAGCATTTACAACATCTTTACAGTGAAAGCCTGCCATTTGCTCTTCGCAGATAACAAATGCTTTTTTCCCTCCACAGAAAGGATCAAGACTTCCTTCCCCATCACCACATCACTGCCCCCCATTAAGGTTCTTGTGGTTTACCCATCCGAAATATGTTTCCATCACACAGTTTGTTACTTCACTGAATTTCTTCAAAACCATTGCAGAAGTGAGGTTATCCTTGACAAGTGGCAGAAAAAGAAAATAGCAGAGATGGGTCCTGTGCAGTGGCTTACCACTCAGAAGAAAGCAGCAGATAAAATAATTTTCCTTCTTTCCAATGATGTCACCACCGTGTGTGATGGCACCTGCGGCAAGAG
>PVJD01012614.1:0-38688 GCA_004026545.1 Mormoops blainvillei | reverse complement strand
TTTTTTCTTTTATAGTAGGAAAGAAATGCTTTTGTATAATATACTTATTAACATACCATTACTTTAACACCAAATATATTTTGAAAATATATAAATCCTTAGTGGATTTCATTTCAAAATTTTAATTATATTTAAAAACATCTATCTCTTTTCCTCAGATCATTAATAGAAAGAAATTATTATGACATATACAAAAAAAAGTTAAAGTCATTGGAAGAAATATACTATATAAAGATATTTTACATAATCTCAAATCTTGTGTCTAAAATTGAAGAGTGGCCCTGGCCAGGGAGCTCAGCTGAACAGAGTGTCATCCTGATATGTCAAGGTAGCGGGTTCAATCCCCAGTCAGGGCACATACAAGAGTCAACCAGGGGGTACGTGGATGGGTAAAACAACAAGTCTCTCCTTTTTCTCTCTTAAAATCAATAAAATAAAATAAAATAAAATAAAATAAAATAAAATAAAATAAAATAAAATAAAATGGTGGGTTTACCTGAACTTACAAGGTAAACTTCCTTCGAGGCCTAAAGAGTGTCCGTGAGAAGTGAAGAACCAACCTAGATCCAGCTGTGGTCCACGAGCAGGGCCACGGTGCCGAGCCGGGACAGGGTAATCTAAGTTTCGGCTGGGTCGCTCATACATTTTGAAGCACTTTACTTATTCTGCGGCTGTCCCTCGTTCCAACAAATGCTGCTGCTGTTGCTGTTGTTGCTTAAGACAGTTTTGCAAAGTCAGTCACGTGTTTAAACCCTTTCAATAGAGAGTTCAAGAAGAAAAGGATGACTTCTCTACTTCCCAGTACCACATGGCTCTTATTTGGAAACCAAAAGAGATCATCAAATTAGGCATTATGGATGCTAACTTTATTAATTTTGAGATCATACATAAGTGGATTCCCAAAAGGATTTCCTTTTCACGTCTCTTAACAATACTCAAGCCCAAGCTACGTACAATAAGGATTATATACCAGTTATTGGAATAATTAAAATACAAAAGAACAATAAGAGCCAATAGATAGACTAATGCAAGATATATCACACATACTAACACAGAACTAATATAACACCAAGTTGTCAGGAACAGATACTTAGCAGAGCACTGTTTGATCTCCTTTAGAGTGAAACTTTAAAGATTGTGTATAACTGGCAGATTTTGATTGAGTTTTACAGATGACTAAATAATTGTATTTACCCAATGTGGGTATACATTGATCTTTGAAGATCTTTCTAATTTTTAAGAGAGGAAACATATATTTCTATATTCAAGAGCTTAAATGTGGGTATGCCTTGGAGAAAACATACTGCAGACTTACAGAGCCTCTTGAACATGTATTTTTTTGTTCTGCTGACATAGATCAGGAAGTAATAAAGGAAAGCAATTACACTCATTTATTCTGTGTGGCTTAGCTCTTCCTGCAACAGTTTATCAATGAGAAATTGGATAGGAAAAGTCACTTTCACTTTTCAACATTTCAATCAGAAATGTTGCAAATGTCACAGGCTGTGATTTTTCTAACTCACTAATTTGTTTTCCCTTATGCATACCACTGTTTCCTTTGGAGGGGAAGTAGCAACTGGAAGCCAGCAGCTGAAGGTTAGACCCGCTCAGTTATTCCCCTCACTTCATACTCCTCATCTCTCACTTTCCAGTCTTATCTATCACCTCTCACTTCACTGCCTTCATCTTGAATGCCGTGAACTTCTAACATATGCCCAGGAGCCAGGAGGAGCATTGTGGGAGAGCTTAGGTTTAACAAAACTTAAACCTGTTATACCCCTTCGTGAATCAGAACATGTAATTCCACCTGGCAGGAAACCACATTAACTTTTAAATTACACACTGTGCCCAGGCACAACTGAGCACTCAGTGCCACACATACATGTTAAATAATAATAACTGAAACATTTGCTCACCATAACCTCTGAGTATGTTCAAATATACGGCCTACTAAAATTTCACAACACATGGACTTTCCTACCACCTCTACTGCACAGAAAGCTCATTCAAATTTAAGTCTTAGGAACATTGGAATGTGTTTATTTATAAGATTATTTTCCAGTTTGGATGGTGAGCCAAATTATACACTTTCAATAATTTCAATAAATAAGTAGGCTGTATCCTTCTTGTCACAATCTTCATTGTAAATCTATTTTTATATACAGCAAGACTGTTTTATTAACATTGACCATGAAATGTGTGTGTATGTTTGTGTGAATTGATATGGGCATAGATGTAGATGCAGGCAGCTACTAGTCATTAAATGCTTACTATATGCTAGGCAATGTGCTAATCACTTTACTCATTCATTTTAACCAGTACTTGTTGAATACCTCTGACATGTCAGGAGCTAGGTGAGATACTAGGGAGGCAGGAGTTAAAGAGAAAAACATGGCCCTAGTCCTCATGAAGTTTATAGTCTAGTGGAGGAGATTTAATAAAAGCATCATAACAAGGCATCCAACCGGAGGATCTGCCTCAGTGACAAAGCAACATTTAAGCTGAGACCTGAAGAATAGTTCGACAGGTGAAAAGAAGGGGCAGAATGATCCTGTCCAAAAAAAAAAAAAACATCTGAGAATGCAAAGTGACTGTGAGAAGGTAAAAATAACTCAAGGGGAAGGAGGACAGTGGCTAGTGGTGATGCTAGAGGAATGGACAGTGGCCAGGTCAGGAGAGACTCGTTAAAGCGAATTAAGGAATTTGAACTTCAGCCTGAAGGCGTTGGGAAGGTAGGCAAGGAATTTAACCAGGCTCAGGTCGTGATCATATTTTCACTGTATACAATCACCTTTGCCTCAGTATGGAGCAAGGATTAAAGGCAGGGAGACCAATGAGAAGCTGTCGGCAAGAACCCAGCCTGGAGATGCCATGACCCGAACTAAAAGATCTCGATGTGGTAGTGTCCTCAGGACTTGGGGATAGATCGACTCGTGGGGGTGGAGGGTAGGGAAGATATGTAGAAGAGACAGAAATCATATTCTCAGCAATTGCTTCATAGGTGTCATTGTCATAGAGAGCCAAACCACATCACTGCACTCGGAACACATGTTGTGTCCCAATGACCTTAATTCTCTATTTGGATGACAGGCGCTCCTATGGAATCTACAATGAGGAAGACACAACACATTTTTCAGTTAATAGACGTGCACTCTCTTCATTTCACACATGGAAAAAACATACATTATAAAAAAAAGAATTATTTGTACTTCTTTCCTTGGCCTCATCCGAACCCTTTGTGAGGACACGAATAGAAATTAAGACCCAGCCTCCAAATGAGTATGTTTTCCTAACATTTTTCTTCATCATTAAAATCATCTTGTTTAGCTTCTCAGGTGATGTGGGTTCTAATGTTAGTTTGAATAATTACCAGGAACCATAGAAATATGCCATTTTGGAAGTCCAACAAGCAGACTCTTAAAAACTATCTAGTTGCTCAGTGATCATGCTTACAGCACCATAAAAGCTAAAGATTATGATAAGCCAGGAGAGCCTATTTCAAAATCCAGCATCAATGTATCTCAATAACTTCTTGTCAGCTTCTAAAACTTGAAAATTAGCCCTAAAAGTCCAGTAAGGGATTGATGTGAAGGGAAAGATTGGAAGTACCCCCAACAAAGCACACTTAGGATAAAGCATCATTTCATCTGAGCACAGCTGGAAGTCCTATAGATCAGATGTGGGAGTAGAGAAAATAAAGTAAAAGAGTGACCTCTGGCACACTGAAAGCTCCGTTTTCTCTAAAAGGCATACAAAAAGTCATTGTTATAATGGCTTGATGATGTCTGTGTCAATTCTAGTGATGTCATTTTAGGAATAAACTTGTTTGTGAGAACTCCCCAGAACAAAGTTCAAATCCCTGTCTTATGAGACAGGGTAAAGATACATACATCCAGAGTGGGACACCCAGGGAATGCTTTTTCTTATTCTACAAATAATTCCCCCAAAGAGTGCAATGCTAGTTCATCAATTATTTATTGAGTGGAAACACAGAAGAATTAAAATTTAGGAATTTAGGACAATGTCATCCAAATGGCACACACAGGAAAAACAAGCCAGTAATTAAAGTGCTCTACCAAGGGGACAATATATAAAAAACATTGTCTAAGAAACTGACTAAACGGGCAAAGATGGATATTGTTCGTGTAGGAGAATATGGAATCAGTGAGGTGCAATATTTGGCAGAAACATAACATATACAAATGGCTATGTGCTCTGATGGTTATGAAATTCGGCAGAATTAACTTGTTCTTGTCTTTCTTTTTAACAAAAATGTTTAACTATGTGTACTTATGTTATTCTTTTATAAATGTGGAAATACATGAATTATTCTTGGAACCAACTCAAAAGACTGTCCCTGGTGGATTTTATGTGTGTGGAGAAGAGCAGGTGTCAGAAGAGCAGCGTCAAAAAAGCAGAGACTGTGGTCCCCATCAACAGGGATGAGAAAGGGCAACAAATCTGCTCCCTGGGGGAGACCACAGGACCACTTTCTCTTCCCTGAAAAATTGATGCAGAGATCTTCTTTCCCAGGATGAGTACTTTAAACCACAACCCACTGCAAGCCGAGCTTCGAAAATATTATTAACATTGATGAATAAATTCACCAAGGGTTCAATATAATTTTAGTGCTGGCAGAAAAGGTCATGATGTCAATACTTCAGCAGGAGAAAGAGGGAGGTAGGGAGAGGGAAAGATAGGAGAGGAGGGGAGGTGGGAAAGGGGAGGAGGAAAGGAGGGAGGAGAGAGGGATGGAGGGAGGAAGGGTGGAAGGAAGCATGGAAGGAAGGAAGGAAGGAAGAAAGTAAAGGAGGGAAGGAAGGAAGGCTATATTCCCTACCCATTTTTGCTGCCAGGAGTCCGCGTTACTATTCAAGCCAAGGAGACAAAAGCAGTTTTGAATTCCTGGCACTTAAATACAGAAAATACATTTCTTTTCATCATTTTCTTCTTCTGGCATGAAATGGATATGATGGTGGAGGCCATGAGATGGCAAATAGAAGGATGAAAGCTACACGTCACGCATGGTGGTGAGGGCTGGCAGGGGAGCCTGGTAAGTCATGATGTGGAATGCTGCTCCAGCCCTGACCGCCTGCCTCGAGACTTCTTGTTGCATGAAGCCTGCAAACCCGCTTTGGGCTACGTCACTAATGCAGAATTCCTGTTCCTTGCAGCAGAACTTAAACATGCATACACAGATAGAATCTGGAAAGCTACCAGTCCCCAGAACAGCCCCAGAACAGCCCCAGAAACTAGCTGCTCTCTTCATTTCTCCCCCTCTCCCAATTGCTACATGGTCTGCTTCCCATAGTGTACTTTTTTCCTGAATATTTTTTTCCTTCTTTAACTACTTTTTTTCTTATCTGATCACTATATCTGTTCTCTAGGACAAAACTTCTATTTACTAGTGATTTTTGCTGTCTTGTAAGTTTCATTTATCCACAATCCACCATGGCCTTTCCAGCATATCTCTATATCATAACTTTTAACTTTCGGTTTCCATGAAAATGGTCTGAAAAGAAGAAATCTGATTGTCCTGTTTTGTCTGGGTCACTGGCCAACCTATTGATTGGCCACCCCTGTGTCTGTGTCCACCTTTAACCCAAGTAGTTGCAGTTTGGGGATGGGTGGGTTTGGAAATATGTAGGAAGGTTGGCCCTCCAAGGCCCTTCTTGACGGGACAATGGGAAGTCAGGGCTGGCAGAAAGGATATAGCAAGCATCTGGGAGAACCTTAGGTCTGATACACTGTGCCAACAGAAATCGTAGCCACCTTTGCGGGCCAAAGGCAATCAAAGTCTCATTTTAAATTACTCACATTTCAGAAAATATAACCTTATAAACTATTTAGGCTGGGAAATTCCAGGACTCCAGTCTTAATCCCAGTTTTTCTATTAACACACAATGCGAAAGTTTGAAGATCTCATTGTGCCTTACTTTCTTCATCTGTAAAAATAAGGAACTCATATCTATTACCTCTTGAGGTTGCAGAGAGGAACAATAAAATTGATTTGCAAAGTGTTTTATTGTCATAAAGTGCTATGTTGAAAATGGTCTGTACTTAAATAGCCTGATTTGTTGTAGCATACAATAAAGAGAGTCATTGAAAGAATATATTTTTTAAAGAATATATTTTAAATAAATACATCTTTAACTTTTGTTTCTGTTGTTACTTTTCTGAAAGTCATCGACATCAAGGAGGAATATATGAGATGCTAATTAAAGTCTTCAATCACCTTAAATTTGTTCATACCCAAAAGATAATATTCTACCCCTATATCCTTTGTTTGCTCTCTCATGAGTCTTTCAACAAAGATAAAGTCCTGGACTTCATGCTTAAATGTATAGAATCAAAATTGATGGGTTGAACAAGTCAACTATGCTCATCTCTTCTCATTTCCATTTTTAGTGATGCCCTGTTGGCACCTTGAAAGTGGCCATGGTGGGAGTATTTACACCACAAAAATAAGCAAATCCTATAAATGAGGTCTTTACTTTTTTTCCCCAGATTGCTGTTTGCAAAACAATGACCAGCACACAGCTGGAAGTGATGTACCTAGAACTGAAAACACACACACACACACACACACACACACACACACACACACACATCATCACCATCATCATCATCATCATCATCATCAAGAACAGCAGCTAAAGAGGCCTAATAAGCATCAAACTGAGATTAATTTTTAAAAGGATATACTGTCTTCTTTTAAAAAATGTTTCTATGGAAATCAATAGGGACATTTTGAACGTTTGAGGTTAAGTGGAGGCAGACATTTTCTTAGCCTAAGCAGTAATTTTCAAACACTAACATGCCATCGGAATCATCCAGAGGGCTTACAAGAACCAACTGCTTAGCTCCAACTCTTGAGCTGCTGATTTAGTAGGTTTGGGATGGGCCCCCTCATTTGCATTTTTAACAACTTACCCGGTGATGCTGATGCTATTGGCTTAAAGATATGCAGAATAGGGCCCTGGCCGTGTAGCGCAGTCATTAGAGCATCATCCGCACACACCAAGGTGGCAGGTTTGATCCCTGGTCAGGGCACATACAAGAATCAGCCAATGAATGCATAAATAAGTGGGACAACAAATCAATATTTCTCTCTCTTTTTTTTTCTCTCTCTCCCCCCCTTCTCTCTCTCAGATCAATAAAAATTATTTTTTAAAAAGATATGTGGAATAGTGTAAAGCCAAAGAATAAATAGAAAGATAATAAGAGAATGGTGTAATAAATATGGGTTGGACCAGCACAAATTTAGTGAAACTTAGAGAATTTTAATAGGTGTAATATGTTTGAAACTATATAGAAAGTCAGTTTAGGATCCTGGCTACCCAAGAGGCCTCCTCACAGTAATTGAGGCTGCTAGCGATTACTTTTGACAGATCTAAAATGCTGTGACTTTAGAGGTAGGGAGTTCTCCTCACTAGAAACTCACTTTGCTTCACCAGGTTTCTTTGCTATTTAAAAGTGAGAATTTAATTCCTTTTTCACATCTCTGTGTTAATGAGCTTTAAAATGGAAAAGAATTCATCATGTTTCCTTAATTAATGATTTGTTTTAAAATAATAATAAAAATAATACACCAAGAACTAAAAAAACAAACTCTCAGACCTCAAAGACTTACACCAACAGGACTTAGAGCAGAGCCAGCTTTCAGAGGCGAATGAAGTCTGGGAACCAGGTGGTCCTTAAGAATCCAGGGCTGCTTTTACAACCCAGCTACCTTGCCGCTATTTCAGCAGCAGGCTTCTGCGATGCCAAATCTGGAGTCCTAACATTGCCATGACTTTGCCAATCTCTGTCTCTGCTTCTGTCTTAACTTCTCCCACTGAAAATAGGCATAAATCTGTTTCTCCTGTGGCCTCTACACTTCTGTGACCTGTCCATTGTGTACCTCCCAGCTTTTGCCGCCATCTCCTGCTTTGCCATCTCTATAAATGTTGCATTCAAAGCCTAATAAAGGATAAATTTAGATCTACGTGGTTCCTGGCTACACTGAGAATGCCTAGCATAGTGGCTGACCGTTGTAGAAACTCGAATGTTCTTGAATGAATGAATAAATGAATGAATGAATGAATGCCTCATTTATGCCAACCCATAGACTGGTCCATTCTAGATCTATCTATGTGTGTAGCCAAGAAGGCAAGGATACATGGTATAAAACTTGACTGATTACGTGTAAAAAGTTTGAAAATCTGCTTTGCTCAGCAGGGGTCTGTGGGACAGTCCTCAGAGCATGAATATTTATCTGCGGACATTCACCTGTAAAAATTTCTTACACTGTTTGGGTCCAGCAGAGGAAAGAAAAGTTGGGTTGATGAAGGAGGGTTAGAGGCTGAGGAAGGGTTAATATAATTACCCTATCAACTGTCCAGGATCACCTAAAAGCTTCCACCAATTAACCACCCTGTAGAACTCTGTGAGTCAAGTCTCAGAGTTATCTCACTGGAAGAGTGAGGGAAAACCTTCGGGCCTGCAGAATTCTGCCAAAGTGGCTACTACAATGGTGAGGTGAAGAGAAACTGGCCAGGCACTGACAGTGTCGGTTACAGACTCTCTTCCATCTTATGATTGCGCCTGAGAATTTCACTGTGCTCAGAATATCAGAATTTCATAAGTAAGCACATAATTCTCTTTTGTTTCTCACTTCTCTGACCTTCAACACCCATAACCAGCAGCATCTCCATCAGTCACGAGCTCCCTCCTCCAGAAATTTTAGTAGCTATATGGCTACTAAGTGCCTGTACCTAAAATCCAAATATAGAAAATAAAAAATCATTACAGCAATTGCCACATGCTAATACAATTTTATGCTTACGTGTTCTCCACCCAAACTTCCCCCTTCCCCCACACCCGCAGTATGAGTTCAATGAGAGAAAGGTGTCTTTGTTACTCATGCTTAAATCTCCAACATCTAGAAGAGTATTGGGAAGGTAGTTGGCATTCAAATGTTTCTTGACTGAACTGACTAAATTGACAAGCCCAGCTTGGATCCATGGACTCACAAAGTCTAGCCCCAGAACCCCACATACGTCATTCTGCCCATTTAGTTCCCAAACAGAGCATGTTCACTGCATCGCTGGGACTGACTGCCTTGCCAAATGCAAGCACCATTTGTGATAGCTGAGAACATTGCTACTTTCAGTCAGAGCTGTGTTGCATGCTTTATAAATTAGGAACCATGGAACCATGGTGCTACATTTACCACTTTTAGGACAAGAGAGAAAAAGCAATAAGACGACTTTTATTTCCTGAACACCTAATAGTATGTGTCACTAGCGCCCTTGGCACAGGAGTGACAACACCTCTACTCCTGAGAACACCAAGTACACCAGCTGAGTTTTGTTTTGTCTGTTACATTTACAGGTATCTGGGTTTTCTCTGGTTCTCTCATTAAGTCATGAACTCTCCAAGAATTTACCATTTAAATTGTGTCTTCTGCTCTTTTGTAATTCTCCAAAGTACCTGGTGGAGTGCTGCACATAAAGGATCATTAATAAACCATGGCTGGTGGATAGAATTGTACACGTAGGTGGAACAACCCTAGGCAAGCATTAATCACTAGAATTTCGTGAGTCTTGAAAGTAGTCAGTGTCCAAAACCCAGAAACCAGGCCAGTCTGGCCACATCAGTACTCAGGAATAACTAAACATTCCATTTCTGCAGTCACTGAGTTGTTGTTTTTTTTTAAGTCATCTTCAAAAGCAAGTAAACATACAGTGACCTTAATCTTTCATAATAATAATAAACTGCAATCACCATAAGGTGGGGTCAATGCTTAATAATAGATGGCATAAAATAATTTATTCTAAACATAGGGGCTAAGAGACTGAAGCTGTGGAAAATGTAACTGAATTTTGTGAATACTTTTTGGTTAGCATACCTGAGGTTTTGGTGGAGACTTTTGCACCCCAGCTCCTGAAATATTCATCTTTTTGCTTTTCAGGCCTTCCTTTGGTTACTATGAATGAGTAAAACTGAAAGCAAATGTGTGCAGAAAATAAAGATTAGGAATTCTAACTCCGTAAGAGTAACTCCTGCACTGTGATTTGATAGGATCAGTGGCTGGAAGGAAGGATTCAATTTTCAGCAGCTCTGCTCTGTCGCTGCAGCCTGCCATGTGTTCCCTTCATCTGCAGCCATCCCTGTTTACTGTATGACAGACAGCTGTTCCCTGCCGGCGCTCTGCCATCATTCCTTCACCTCTCACACTGTCCCTGTGCAAAATGAGGCACTTGCGGAAACCGTAGCCCCACCTCAGCAGTAGTGTTTATCTGGAAGGCTCAATATGGCACCACAACTGATCATCAGAGGGTCTCCCAAGGGACAGATAACAAAACAGGCAGAAAATTCCCTACTACATAAGACTACCAAGAAATGCGCTTACCTACTTGGACTTTTGTCATATTTGGCTCTAGTTTCAGCTGTTAGAGCTTTCCCTTCACCTGCTGGGCTCTTTTTCAAACAGAGACACCAGGAGAGGGAGTTCAGTGCAGATCATGATTGAGAGCTCCCTGCAAAAGCACACAGATCACACCTGGGGCCTGGGACGCTGCTGTGCCTAGCACGTGACTGCCGTGTGTAAATGTCCATTCCTCATTATCAGGCTCAGTGGTCTCAACACCACATTTTTATGTAATATTTAAACATTCTTTACAGAAATAAGTTGAGGTAGCCTAAAATAAAGTATAAGAACATGTGCGTGTGTGTGTGATTCTTCTTTGGTATATATGTGTATGTGTGTGTATTCTTTATTGGAATACGTGAGAATGCCATTAGAATAAAAATTAATGCACTAGAAAGAAGAGCAAACATCATGTCTTCTTTCAATTGTATAGATAAAACAGATATTTTTCAATATAGTGTTCTAGTTGGCTTTCGTTTTATGTGTTCTGTTTCTGGAAGACAATGGTTAAAATGAAGTGGGAAGGCTTGTGGAGCCCCAAATACAGAAACTCATCTTTTTCCTTGGAATGACTTATGTTATCACTTTGAATGATAAAGAGTCTGGTTGACCATCTGTCAAGGGGACTGTGGAGGGAATGCCTGCTGCAACTGGGAGGCTGGACCTCTGACTCCCCTGCTCCTCCCAAATTAGCAATGCTGTGATCATGTGCTGGGCAAATTGCTCTTAAAATGTTTTTCCAAGAAAGCTGTCAAACTCAAAAGCAGCTGATTCATACAGATAATCGCTATTACTGTGGGTATCTTTTCTGGCCAGACAAGAAAAGAAGAGTAAGCATGAGCAATTCCACGGGACTTGAAAACAGAGAAGTCTATCCAGGTGGTGCCTGAGTCTGTATCAGTATCACATGTGCAATACTGTCATTACATAGTTGGGTTGCAGTAACAACTATAGGTCCCATGTTCTGTATTTATGCCTAACTTGACACTATGAACTTGAACCTATGAAAAACTATGAAATTTATTTTACCAATTTGCTTTAGAGATGAGAAAACTAATAGAAAAACAAAAAGCAGAGAGATGATTTAAAATTTCAAGAAATCTCTCGACCTGATTGGGGAGCTCAGTTGGTTAGAGTATCATCCCTATATGCGAAGGTTGTGGGTTTGACCCCCAGTCAGCGCACATGTGAGAATCAACCAATGAATGCATACATAAATGGAACAACATATCAATGTTTCTCTCTCTCTCCTTTCTTCTTTCTCTCTAAAATAAATAAATAAAATCTCTTTACCATGTCTACTTAATTAACGTACCATAGACACTTGGATCTTATTTTCAATTAAGAAAGGAACATAAATACAGCAATAGACACCCAAAGGGAGTGCAGAACAAGTTCTACAATAAGGACACCCATCCCAAAATATTTTTATGCCAGTAAAACTAGATGAAAATAAAAATCTGGGCAGCTTTAAGGAATGAAAGAAGTTTTATTTCTTTTAATGCAACTAATTCGCCAGCAAAGCGGATGAAGGAGGATAATGTCGCTGCTAACTGCCAGCCCCAAGCCTGGGGCAAAGCAAGTTTAAAGGTAACTGTATGGGCTGTTTATGACTGTCTTAGGTTATTTTTAGCACCAGCTGGTAGAATGAGCTTCCTCACCCTACAACGATGCTCCTTAGTATCTATCATAGCACAAGGCTTGGACAATTACCTAGTTGAAAATAATCATGATCAAGCACTCTATCACATCAGACACTTTAAAATACATTTTCTGGCATCCTGAAGAGTAAGTCTTATATACCAGAGAGTCAAATAATTGATTTTTTTTTCTTCTGTTACACAAATGAGGAATCTGAAGCTCAGGGAGATTTCTCAGCTTGCCCAAGCCATACTGCTAACATTGGTTGCTATAAAATTTGAAACTCCGTTTGACTGATTAAAGTTCACGCCCTTCCCATTACACCAGACTGCCTTTCAACCATTTCTCCCTATTGAAGTGAGAGCTCTGTATAAAATTTTTGTCACTGATAAGAGTGGATCTGCATTCTACTAGAGCGCATCATTCTTAAAAAAAATTAGTGGAGACTCCATTTTCTATTCAAAAACAATAACTATAATATATAAACCTAACCTTAAGAAGTTACAACATATTAGAAGAGTTGTTCACTTAGCTACAGAAGCATTTCTATGAGCAGAATGAATGTTTCAAAATACTAAATAACTGCTAATTTTAGTAACAATTTTAAGTAGCACCGCTTAAAGTGAGAACTTTCCTGGTAAAGTTTCATTTGTTTATTAAACAGGTGAATCAAATACATTGAAAACTGGATTACTACCTGTCTACCAATGGTCACTGGTGTCAATTAAACACCAACAGGATTCCCCAATTTGAGGTGCAAAACAGCTCAACTGGAAAACAGCTGTGTGGCAGCCCGGGGGCCAGGCTCCTGTCTCGCCAGACGACTCTGCTTTTTGCACTTTCGCTTGCGCTCCACTCAGTACTATGTCCACTCAGGTCGTCAATGAGCCTCTGATATCGGAAGGGAAACCTCGTTCCCCAGCTAGAGAGGAGCTGGCTTACATAGACAGAAGTCCCTGCCCCGGACGCTGATTGGTCTGCCCTCATGCAAATGAGGACTCCAAACTCTCACAGTTTAATTGGCCCAAAAGGCACTGTCCTGATTGGTCAGAATAGAGCCACTCTGATTGGCTAGAACTGTGCAGCTCTGATGGCATATGAAAAGCCTCCATCCTGTTGGTTGAAATAGGATTCCAGATGGCAGAAATACAGTGCAGGCTAGCAGTTCAGGGCAGAAAGAGGTAGTTCAGTGCAGGCTTCTCCCTGAAGTACAGTTTGTGCAAGAGACCCCTGTGTAAAAATGGCTGCTAGGCTCTGGTTTTAAAAATGTGAGCCCAGTAAGCAACCAGGAGCCTTTTTTAGTAGGTATCTTCTTTCTCAGACTTCACACACCCAATCACAAATGGGATTCATGAATGCAACTACAGTGAGTAGCATAGTTTTGATAACTTGGGTCAAAAATAGAAAAGAGGACTGGGCAAGGATCAGAATGATGTGGCATCTAATCTTGCCTTTCTGGTGACTACCTTAGCCAAATTCCTTAAGCTCAGTAAATCTAAACTTCTTATTGTGTAAAAGGCACTAAATAATATCTAGCTCCACTTAACTATAAATTTCTATGATATATTCAACACATCCACTCACTATGTAGAAGTTTTGGTTAGAGGCTACCTTTGAACAGTATTATTTTTTTTTAATAATTTCAAGAATTCATCATCGACACTTCGATTGCATCCACATGTTCCAGTAATACTGCATTGTCTAGCTTAAATCAATGAACATTCTCTCTCGGGTTTTAGTCTATCAAGACCTAGGTATAATAAAAGGTAGAATGAAAACTTCTCAAAAGTTAATGAGCTGATGTCAAGGCTATCTATGGAGCCACTGCTCACTGCCATCAATAAACATATCCTTGGGTGAAGGTAAAAGGAAAAAAAAAAAGAATCCAGACTGTTACCTCTGCGCCTGCCCCAACTCCAGTTTGCTCCCTCTCCTCCCTATCTCCATGATGACCATCAGCCCAGTCACCTCTCTCTCCATTTCCCACCTACTCTATCAGTTAAAAATATATTTGTTTCATAATTGAAGGATATAATATAAAATACCCGGCTTGCACTTTTCAAAAATGCTAAGGTCAAAGAAAGGTTGATGAAACTGTTGCAGATTAAAGGAGAATAAAAAGACTTGGCAATTAAATGTAGTCTTCTGGATTAAATCCTGGACAATGGAGAAAATAGCTATATAGGATAATTCATAAAATTTGAATGTGGTTCAGGAAAAAATATATGATATATATTTATACATATATACATATAGAGTATATATATGCATATAAAGACACATATATGAGTGTGTGTATATACATTTGATCCTTGAACGACATGGGAGTTAGAGGCACTGACACCCCCCAGCACCCCCTGAAAGCAGTAGAAAGTCCAGGTATAACTTTTGACTCCCCAAAAGCTTAACTACAGTATTTTCTACCCAAATTTGGGAAACCGTGGCTGGGAATCTGCAGTTGGGAATGGAAAAATGCTGTTGTTGTCTATCTGCAGTTGGTAGAATATGCAGATGAAGAACTTGCAGATACAAAGGGCCAACTGTATTTATTGAAAAATATTAGAGTATAAGTGGACTGGTACCAAGGGAGATGTTTAGAGATAGAGACAGAGATAGAGATGATAGAGATAGAGAGTGCCCCTAGGCACTGTCCTCAGGCAGAAAGATGCAGGTCCTTGAGATAGGAAGCCTGGGACAGATAGGAGAACAATTCTCCAGCTGTTGGAGACATCACAGATGGGCCAAGGAGCTATGGCCAGAGGTGAATGATGGAAATTTTAGGGAGTTGTCAGTGGGCTGTGCTTATATGTGCTTATATATGTGTATGTATGAGTATACACATGTGTATATATGAGTATATACATATATAGAGTATTGTAAAAACAAATGGGACATACACAAATATCAAATCATTGTGTTGTATACCTAAAACTAAGATAATGTTGTATGTCAATTATACCTCAATAAAGAAAAGAAAGAAAGTGAAAAATTAAAATAAAAAAACTTTTGAACAGGACAAAATTTAAAGTTTTGGTAAATCGGGGAAATAGGTATATGATAGCTCCTCCTACTATTTTTGTAGCTTTTTGTAAATTTGGGATTATTTTAAAACAAAGGTACAAAAAAAATGGCTCTGTACAAACATGTTATAAAATATGCTATTAGCTGTCTCATGGGTAAAGACCTACTGTTTTATATACCCAATAATGCATCATCCCAACATATATCCTCTTTTCTGTGAATAATATCCTCCTATATCTTAGACCTGCTCCTTCCCTCCACTCCCTTTAGCCCTAACTCTCAGTACGTTATCCCTTATTCCAGCCATGTGATGGCTACCATGTCTCTGCCCCATGGCTAACAACTAATTGGCCCATGTGTAAGCACTTGACCCAAGATGGGCCAGTCTAAGAATTTCTTCATGATTTTGCTGGGTCACAAAGGAAACCTAAATCAGTTACTCTTTGGTGGTTGTCTTAGTTTGGATTTCACCCCCATACCCCTCAAAATTCTGAAACAAGGATTTAGATATGAGTAGTTTATTTGGGAAATGATCCCTGGGAGCAGAGTAAGAGAGTTGGAAGTAAGACAGGCAAGGAAGCAAGTAGTAATAAAAGGTACTCAGTCCTGCTGGGGACCTCCTATGAGGCCTGTAAAGCAAAACTCAGAATTATCCCCTCAAAGAATGAGGAAGTAAGGTATTTATGCACCAGTTCTCAACCGTTTTGGGCTGAAGGTTACTTCTGGGCATATTAGCCCCTTGGTACCTTTGGCCTGGCCCTGCCTGCCATCCTAGCTCACTCCCCTGGGCACTGTCCTCAGGCAGAAAGATGCAGGTCCTTGAGATAGGAAGCCTGGGACAGATAGGAGAGCAATTCTCCAACTGTTGGAGACATCACAGAAGGGCCAAGGAGCTATGGCCGGAGGTGAATGATGGACATTTCAGGGAGTTGTCAGTGGGCTGTGCTTCCTGCCTTGTGGAGGAGTCTGATCTACAGCTTAAGAAAAGGAAGCCGACTTGCAGTTAAAAGAAGATATAGTGGCAGCTGGAAGCCCTGGTCCTCCAGCTGTTTTTAAGGTCCGGGCCCGAGCTTTGTCCGTTGAACACTGCCTAAGATTCAGTGAGCCATTAAAATCACCTTTGTATCTCAACAAATTTGGGTTGCATTTCTGCCATGTAGCCAAAAACAATCTGACAATTAAACATAGTATATTATTATCTATGTTCCTATAATGAGCTATCAATACTTTCACTCTAAAATCCCATTGTAGAATGCATTCATAGTAGACTAAGAATTATGAAAACTTTAACACTCATCTCCATAGTCGAGTATTGCTTTACTTATCTTTAAATTGAGGCCATTTTTAAAATTTCCTCAAATTTTCCTTCATTTATCCACTGCTGTTACATACATATTTGTACAATCAAGCATATCAGACTTAGTAAAACATTCTCCACCTATCTTGAGGATAATTTTGTGAAAAAAATAATATTAAATGACTTCCATCTCTAGAAAAGACTTTATATTTTTTTTCCAGTGTGTTTGCTAGGTATAAATTTTACAGTAACTGAAAAAAAAATGTTGATGGCAAAAAAAAAAATCTAAAAGGAAGTGAAATACAACTCAGCTTAAAACATTTTGGGGGGCAGGAAAAAAAAACATGTATTTATTTCCTGATCCTGAGAATACAGCAGTGTTTTGAGACCTAAGGAAGATGATTTTAGTGTGCAATTAAGTTGAAAAAAAAAAAGAAAAAATATCAAGATATATGCAACACACACACACACGTACACACACTTCATAGACAACCCATTAAAAACATTCCCCAGAGCACATTTTACGTTTCTCATGTTGCTTTTCTTTTGCAACTTACACTGCAGAAGTACACATGGGATATATGCAAGTTAAGACACAGTCAAATGAAGGTACAGCAGCGCAGATCACAGGGTGACCGCCAACGCCACCTCCCCCATACCGCACACTGGCCGTCTAACTATGAAGAATCCATTGTTCAGGCTCATTTTTCCTTCCCCGAGTACTATTTTAAATCATTATATAAAATATTTTAGTATATAAGGTGTACCTTAAAAGTAATACTTGTGTATACTAACAGTTTAAACAAGGAACTCTGTGTTTTTTTTGTAGACCAGCCATCCTTTTTCCTTTTTAATTTTCACCTTACCTGTCTCGTTGTACCTGTGTTTATATAAACATAAAATTGAGAATTTGCTTGATATTGAAAATAGGATAGAACCTTAGTAGATATCAAAGCAATTATCTGAGTTTGGGGGGTTTTTTTGAAAGGCAACTCAAAAGCAGGACGTTGTCCTGAATTGTCTAGATAGCTCTCAACTTTATAATTCATTGTGTTGGAACAGAAATTACCTGAATATAATTTTTATTATATTGTTTTCTGAATGGTGAATGATAAAAATTAATGTCTGCCTCTTGCTTTGTAGACAACCAATGCAAACATGATTTTCATTTCTCTTATTTTCCGTTCCCTGGTGGAAGACACTTCGATGTCTCTTTTGGAAAACAGCATAGTATGCTATCAAACATGAAAGTTCTAGAATTATAGTTAATTAGTTACTTAATCTCTGTGTACCTCAGTTTCCACATCTATAATAGAAGGATATTAATAGTACCTGATTCGTAAAGTTGTAGTAAAGATCAAGTGAGATAAATCTAGTAGGACGCTTAGAAAGTAATTGAAAGCTTGTGTGTTGAAGAGATAGCTGTACATTCATGTTCACAGCAGCATTGTTCGCAACAGTCAAAAGGCAGAAGCAGTCCAAACGTCCATCGATGGGGGAACGGATAAATAAAATGTGCTATGCACATACAGTGGTACATTTTTCAATCTTAAAAAAAAAAAAGGAAATTCTGACACATGCTCAAACAGATGAACCTTGAGGACATTCTGTTAAATGAAATAAACCAGCCACAGAAAGACGAATACTATCTGATTTCACTTACATGAGGTGTCAAGAGTAGCCAAACTCATAGAGACAAAATAGAATGGTGGTTGCCAGGGCCGGGGAGGAGGGGTGGTGGGGAGTTGACGTTTAATGGCTATAGAATTTCAGTTTTGCACAATGAAAATGTCCTGGGGATCGATTGTACAGCCATGTGCATGTACTTCACACTATTGAACTGTACACAAAATGTTTTAGGTGGTAAATTTTATGTGTATTTTACCACAACTTTTTTTTTAATGAGGAAAAGAAATGGAAAAGAAATTTTTTAAAAGATTGTATTTTCCCTTAAAAAAAAACAAACAGAAAGTGCATGGCATAGAGAGCTTTAATAGAAAGAGGCTATTGTCTTGGATTTTTCTCATTCTTTTAAAAATTTTCTGTTCATGTTCTGTGGTCTCACATAGGTATTTAGTTAATATAGGAACAATTCTCTGGGTTCAAATGGAAACAAGCAATTCAGTTTTTTCTGGGGTTGTTAAGGGGGCCCTGGGTGGAGACAAAGCCCTGTGAGGAAGGAAGTGCCTGGGATCAGATGTCCAAGCAAGGATCAGAAGCACAAGTGGTGAGCTTTCTGTGGGGTGACACTAAGAAAGCTGGCAGCCAACCAGTTAGCTGTTTATGTAAATGAAGAAGAGCTATGACAGATTCTCATCCTTGGTCCAGCAGTGGGTCACTGTAAACTCTCTACAGGCCATAAAAGGAGACTAAGAGGTGGTCAATCCAAGCATAAAAAGAATAAATAATATCCGTCAGACCTACGGCATTCAGAGCTCCCATCAACCACACTGACAGCAGGGGACCTGCTGGCCGGGACCTGAGGGATGCTGAATGATAGAATATGACACAAAGTCGAAAGAGCACAATAAAGTAATCTAATTGTTGGGAAAGGGGCCATAAATTCCAAATACCTGAGAGTACACTTAACCAGAAATCTGCAGTACCAACTGACATAAAGAAAAATAAGAAATTTTACTAAGGAATAGAAAAGTGCTCCTAAATAAGTAGAATAAAATACTTCGTTCTCAGAGGAGAGGAATTAATATTATAAAATTTTCAATCTCCTACATTTCATTATAAATTTAATGTAACTCCATTTAAAGTTTCAGTTCCAAGTTATACAACGAAAGAATAAAGAATGGAATTAAAACTCTTTTTTAAAAATATGTATTTATTTATTTTTAGAGAGAGGGGAAGGGAAGGAGAAAGAGAGGGAGAGAAACAGTGATGTGAGAAACATTGATTGGTTGCCTTGTGCCCCCATCAGGGACCGAACCCTCAACCCAGGCAAGTGCCCTGACCCCGAATTCACTTTGCAGGACAATGCCAACCAACGGAGCCACGCCAGTCAGGTTGGGATTAAAACTCTCAAGCAAAAAAACTTTATGTAATTCTGACATAATACTAGACAAGTAAGTCAAAAACAGATTGTAAAATCTGTAACACACCCAAGAATACTTACAAATTTGGAATTAGTGAAGCACTTTCAAAATTAATATAAAAAGAAAAAATTTTAATAAATGGGTTGCTTTAAAGTTTTGTTAAAGCTGGAAAAATAGAGTCCTTACCTAACAGCATATATTAACATATATTTGTATATTTTAATATGCTTTGAATCGTATATCATAAAAATGCAATCAATGTATTATGTAATTTTTTAAAAATTAAAAAAGAACTCAAATGACCAATATACTTTGAAAAAGTGTTCAAAAACATTACAATTTAGAATGTACAAATAAAATAATGAGATGTGAGTCTGACCTATCAAATTGGAGCTTAAAAAATGATAGCACAAGTGCCAATGAGGGTTCAAGACAAGGGGCATTTCCAGAGCCTGCAGGTGAAAATGTAAATTGGTTAATCTTTCAAGGAGCAGTTTAGCAGCCTGCTTCCAAAGTGTTAAAAAAACATTTAGACCTTTTTCACCAAGCTTCCACCTCCAAAAAGATGTTAAGAAATAATGAGAACTTCACTATCTAGAAGTATGAACTATGTAAACTGAAAATACGAAATTTTTTTCTGTTGCAAAACACCCAGAAATTTTCAGTTTTAAAATAAACTTCTTTTTCAAATGCTAGGGGAAAGAAGGAGGGGAGAGAAGGAGGAGTGGGCGGAGAACTGTAAAACAAAACAAATTTGCTTTTGAGCTAAGATTTCAGCAGTCTCAGAGGGGTTCATTGGTATCAGTAATCAGGGTTTTTTGTGGGGGAGGGGTTCAGCTTTTGTCATTAGAATTTAACAGCTTCAAACATTTGTGGTGGCGGGACCATCACCATACAAAATTCCACCTAGTAAAGTTTTAGGTGACCAGTGACTTTGTCAATTGGGTCTGCTGGCCCCAATTCCTAGGACAGTCTGAGAGCTTGGTGCAATCTGAGTATGTCGAGTATCTTGGATTAAATTTACAGCCATTCCTTGCATTTTCATGTGGACCTGTAATTCAATCAGTTTCTCCATCAGGGGCTTTGACCTCCACTTTGGGCTGGCCACATTGTCCCATTGTTTGAGCAATTCAGGGCTTCTCCTGTCGATTTGCCTGGAGGCAGAAACAGGAGAATGAGGACACAGGGCAGCCAATTTCCCTTTTGCAATCTTCAAAGTCATTCAGAACCCAAGAATTATTTTGTACTCCCCACTCTCTCCTAAACGGATTGCTTTACTTCAGGCCTCTGTGTCTGTCTCACTCACTGAGCTTTGGGGATCATCCCAAAGCGTAGGCAGAGGCCCCAGCCCAGGGACATGCTACAAGCTACTGTCTGGCACCCAAGCTGAATGTACCAGGATGAGCCAAATATTCCATAACGAAGGATTTGGAGACCATCTAGAGCACCTCTGCTCTGCCTCACTCAGGTCTTTAGGTTCTTCACTCCTGAGTACTAGACTTGCTTCTTAAGAGGCTTTTTTTTTTTTAAAGAATTTAAGAATCATTGGTTGCTTCTCGTATGTGCCCTGATCAGGGATGGAATGCTCAGCCTTGGTGTATTGGGTCCACACTCTAACCAACTGAGCTACCTGGCCAGGGTGTCAAGAGGCTCTTTTTAAATGTAAGAAATACACTCAAATGATTCAAAATTCAAACCATTAAAGAATAGGTAGGAAAAATTTATTCCCAAATCTTTCCTCAAACCACTCCCCAAGAGCAAGCATTGTTAACTGATTTTTCGTGTGCACTTCTAGACACTCTTATGTTTATTGTGGCAAATATTCATTTGTAGACTTTTTTTTTAGATTTTATTTATTTATTTTTAGAGAGAGGGAGGAAGGGACCAAAGGAGGGAGAGAAATATCCACCTGCTATAGATACATTGATAGGTTGCCTCTCAAAGGCCCCCAGCTGGGAACATGGCCCGCAACCCAGGCATATGCCCTGACTGGGAATCGAACCAGCAACCCCTTGGTTCTCAGGCTGGCACTCAATCCACTGACCCACACCACACAGGTGTGGTCACCCCACTACAGCCAGGGATGTAGACTTATTTTTAATCCACAAGGTAGCATGCTGTACATACTGTTCTGCACCTCGGTTTTTTTCACTTTAGGTTAATTTATTTCATTCCTACTTATGATGGGGGACACCCCCCCAAAATAAAACAATTATCTTCTGGAAGGCAGGTCCCTTATAATACAGGCTTCCCCCGTTAGGTGAGTGTTCTAGGAACCCAATCAGTATCAGTGTCCCAGCTGGTGTGTTGTAAGAAGCTGCATTCAGCTTCAGAGAAATTTTTTTGAAGACTCTTTCAACACCCATTTCATGATGGGTGATTTAGCGCTCACCTGCCCACACTGTGCTGAGTGTTCAGCAGTTTTTGACCAAAAACAGCGTGACCCCTATGCCCCACCCTCCCTATTCACCTGATCTCGCCTTGAGTGACTTTGTTTCTCCGCATGAAAAAAGTCCTCAAAGGGAAATGTTTTGCCAATGTGGAAGAAGTGAAACAAAAAACAGTAGAAGCACTAAAAGGCATCAAAATTGATGAGTTCAAAAACTGTTTTGAGCAGTGGAAAAAAAGTCTCAATAGGTGTATTGCATCAAATAGAGAGCGTTTTGAAGGTGACCGAAGTTTAACATTAAGAATAAAATATACAATTTTTTATAAATAAATCCATATAATGGACTTTCTCATTCTGTTTTACCAATCTTCTCTATCTTCTGTGGCTGATCATTTAACTGACCAGTCTTTAACTACTACAAATAAAACTTTAATGAATAACAGTGAACATAGCTCATTTTGCACTTACCAAAGTATGTCTGTAGAAAAAAATTCTAAGAAGTGGAATAGTTATATTGAAGGATACAGCAATTAGATACATATTGTCAAAGTATCCTTCCTATCAATTACATCAGTCCATACACTGACTATATATGGGGATACTACCTGTTTCCCCAAAGTCAGGCCAATAAGTGTTTTATGAAATGTTTCGACATTTGCCCATTAAGGAGTGGGAAAACAGTGTCAGTGGTGCTTTGATTTGAATGTTTGTTTTTATGAGTGGTGTTGAGTATCTCTTTTTAGGTTTAAGAGGCAATTATAGTTCCTCTTTCGTGAATCGTTCATATCCTTTATTCACTTTTCAGTCGTGTTTTTTTTTCTTATTGATATTTTGAAGATTTTATATTTTTAAAAAAAGCCCTTTGTGATTTAAAAGTATTTTTTCAGTTTTCATTCATCTCTGTCTTTTTTAATAGCTTGAGATATAATTGATTTATAATAAAGTACTTATAAAGTGTACAACTTGAAAAGTTTTTGACAGCTTTATTGGAGTACAATTGAGATGCAATAGACTGTATCACATCAAAATACAGTTTGGTAAATTTTTACCTGTGTTTACCATCATGAAATTATCACCACAGTCAAAATAATGAACATATTCATCATCCCCAAAACTTCCATGCCCCTCTCAGCCTCCCATCCCATCCCCCAGAAAACAGATCTGCTTTCTGTCACTATTGATTGGTTTGCATTTTCCATAGTTTTATGTAAACGGAAACAGTCAGTATTTACTTTTTTTTGTCTGGCTTCTTTCACTCTGCATAATGATTATGAGATTCATCTAATGTTGTGTATAGCAATAGTTTTTTTATTGTTGAGTAGTACCCCATAATTATCCCAAATGATTTTCAAATGGATTCAGGAAAGATATATGCAAACACATACATACTGTATATACACGTACCTTCAAAGAGAGAGACCACTGAGCCGAGTGCGGTGACACACCTTCTGGAACCCATTCTGCTTCTGTGCAAAGAGGGTTACCCTGCATAGCATGGTGCCAGTGAGAAGAAGGTGATCACGTGGCCCGGGGATAGGCAACCCGCTAGTCCATCTCCAAAACCTTGGTGTCCTATTACCAGAAAAATGTAGATGAGGATTCACAAAAGAGATGAAAGACATTTTCATCTAGCATGAAGACTCCCTGCTAGAAGCTGACCCGTCACTGCAAATCCAAGACGTTTGGGGGTCCTGGTGCACACTCTGGCTGCTGCTAAGCCCACTGCGAGGAGGAAGGTTTACCTTTATATTAAGCAATGATTGTGGGATTTTAAGGTTAGTAATGGGGGGTGGAGGATTCTTCTAGTTTAAGATAACATGAACACACACATCTATTTCTCTCCCTCCTAAAACCCCATGAAAGTATAATAAGCAAGTTTTGTTGAATATGTAAGTCTACAAATTTGGGCAAAATAGTAGAGGAAACAGCAGCAACAAAAATTTGGAAATTGGAACCCAAGAAACCCAACTCCCAAGCCGGCAGCAAGGGAAAGTTCAAAATCAACATAGTTTGTACCACAGCTTCAACAGGATCAGAAATTGACAACACCAGAAAAATCTGAAACAGATTGTGAAAGGAGTTCCTGAGTAAGGAAGCATGAGTAAAAGCTGTCTGAGTCACAGTAAGCTCCCAGGTCCTTACTCCAGCCGAGATAAAAGGAGGGATGCATGAGACCCCTTGTCTAGCTAATCACTGAGTGCAGACATCCCTGGCCTTCTTCCCCGACACAGCTCCCAACGTGCTAGCCAGATATTTACCCTCCAGAAAATAAACTGGAAAACTTTCCCACAAAATCTGACCTGCCTAAAAGTAAGACCTAAAGACATTGACCTTATAGGTTCCCCTATAAACATTATCTCCCGATTCCAATTCCATGAAACTCAAGGCTGAAAAGTCCTTCCCACAGGTTCAGTGGGTGATTCTGTTTCTAGTGTCTTTCCTGATCATGAACAGAGAGCCAAGGATTAAAAAGCCCAATGAAGAAAACATCTACCACAGAAGATGAAACCAAAATAAGCAAACAGAAAAAAACAACTTGGGAGGAGAGAAAAACTTCAAAAATGTATCATTCTGTTATTTCAAAAAAAGAATAGAAAGATAATATACAAAGTATTGCACCTGTGAAACAAAAACAAGACGCTATGAAAAAACAGAGAACATAGAAAAGAGCTCTAAGACATTAAAAACACAATAACAGAAATTAAAAGTTTGATAGGTAGATGGGAAGATAAAGTTGAAAAAAATCTCTCAGAAAGCAGAACAAAAAGTCAGAGATGAAAAACAGAAAGAAAAGTTACAGCACCGTTCGAGGGTCCCCAGTAACTGAGTTATAAGGGAAAAAAGTCATCAATGAAATAATTCTAGAATATATCTTGGAATTGAAAAACATGTGATTACAGATAGAAAAGGCCCACAGAAACAACCTAAATTATCATTATCAAATTTCAGGACTCTAGGAAGGAAAGTAATTTCCTAAAGACTTTCAGGGAGAATAAAATAAATTACATATAAAGGATGAGCTATATGAACCTTTACCTCTTTTGGAGATAAATGCTGAATATTCACAAATGAAAGTTTGATGTCTAGATTTTGATTAAAATAATTGGAAGTTGGGTAGGAAGTGGGGATGGGCTACAGATGCAATGTAACTGACTATGAATTGATCATTGTGGAAGTAGAGGGATAGTTATGTGGAGACTTATTCCATTATTCTCTCTTTGTAGATATTTAAATTTTTCTAAAATGCAGAAATTTTTAAAATGAATGATAAGAATGGTTTGGATTTCTCAGCAACACTGAAAACAAAAAGTCAATGAAGTAATACCTTCAAAATTCTAAATGAAAATTGTTTCCAAACTAGAATCAAGTGGAAGGGAAGTGCCCAGTGTAGATTGGCCTTATATGAATTAATGACAGTCTCTCCGTTGTACTAGGAAGTAAGTCAGAGAACTGGAGTGTAGATAACAGGTAGGTTGGTACGCTTGATAATGCAAATAAGAGCTAGTTCTCTTTGGATTATTTCCGATTGCTTTACTTTGAGGAGCTCATAGTCTAGTGGGGTAGAGGGATAATAAGCAGATAATGTTTATATGTAATAATATAAAATAAGTTCTATAACAGAGCTATACATAATATCTCAGGAGACCCCAGGCTTACGGCTCAGAAAAGTCTCTATGGGGTAGGTGAGGCCTGCCATGAGCGTTGAAGAATGAGTAGCACTTACATCAGTGAAGAAGGAAGGGGAAAAATTCAAGGTAGAAAGGCTGCCTTTAACAAAGGCACAAAAGAATAAAATGCTGTGATGTATAGAATATAGCACAGAACCAAGCACAGGGAAGAGCTCAGTACTTACTGGCATTAATTAAATCACTGGTGTTTTCGAGCACTTGATGTATTTAGTGTGACTGGAGGCCAAAGATGAAAACTGAAAGTACCGTGCAGCTGTCTGTTATCCAAGAGTTAGGGTAATCACTATGAAATGGCAGAGTCAAGAGACAAGGTACCAAAAACTGTATTCTGGAAGAGGTATTAATCATCTGTAAAATTTAGGAAACAACCAACATGCTAAGTTCCTTAGCATCTTAAATGTTTCTATTGATGGACTACTGCACTTAGTCTTAGGAATATTCTGGTTGACTCACAGTTTACAAATTATTTTTGAACTAAGATTGAATGTATCCTTGACTGATATTTCATTTGTTTAATTCAGCAATATTTATCTTTATTTATTTGCTAGCTCATTCTACAAAAAAATTTTAAGCACCTATTTGTATAGACACCACTTATATGAAATAGTGTTAAGGATTTTGTAGTTCAGTAGGAGAGACAGATGTTGAAGGTACTATGCGCAGTCCCTGACCAGTGTGGCTCAGTTGGTGGGGTGTTGTTCCACAAAGCAGAAGTTTGCCGCTTCCAGTCCCATTCAGGGCACATACCTGGGTTATGAGTTCAGTCCCTGGTCGGGGCACAACCAATCGATGTTTCTCTTCCTCTCTTTCTCCCTCCCTTCCCTTCTCTCTAAAAATAAATAAATAAAATGTTTTTTTTAAATTATGAACAATTAAAAATATAAATGGTTATTTTTCTATGTACAAGGTTTCTACCTTATGACACACCAGAAGGACCAAATATTTCCATACCAGTAAGGTTAGCTTCAATCTTACAAATACTTCCTAAGTATAATAATAATTTTTAGTGCATATTATAAACAAAGTCCAGGAAAAAACTTACTTTGGTTTTTAAGTTTGTTAATTTTTTAATGAAAACACTAAATACCATTTAGATACTCATGGGAAACTCTCAATTTTTATTCAAGATGAGTCCAGACTTATGGGATAGACTTTGGGCATTAATAAAATGACAGAACATACTACAGGGAAAGCATAAGAACAGAGAGGTTTTTTTTAAGTCTGAAAAAAAGGAGTCTTTGACTCAAATGGAACTTCTGTTCGTCACATCACCATAACCAAATGATTGTAAGTTACAATTTAACTAAAAACCAGAAGGATAAAAATAGCAAAGACTGAACATATAATATCCTTCTTTCTTTATCCTTGCTTCTGGAAGGTGTGTCTTTCCTGAACTATGAATCACTGCCACAGACGTTGCAAATTTGTTCCATGAGAGGGAAGTACCAGAGCAGCAGTAATACCCTCATTGTGAGTTTTGCTGCCCAGGACGGGAGAGGCACACAGCCTGCAGTTCGGATAACTTTCTTTCCCCACAGGTTGCAAAAATCAGAAACTAATGTTAAGCTTTTTCCTTTTTGTATTGATGAGGGGTGGGTGCGGCGGAGGGGGAGAGAGAAACATGGACTTGGTTTTCCACTTACTTATGCATTCACTGGTTGTTGATTCTTGTATGTGCCCTGACCATCAAACCCACAGCCTTGGTGTATCTGGACGGTGCTCTAAGCAACTGTGTACCCAGCCAGGGCTGGAAACTAATGCTAAAGAGATGTATTCCACATCGTTTCAACTTTACCTTTCTATAACCACTGTGGTGGCTAAACTAATGAAAGGTCTTACTGCCTCCTAGGCGTCTTTAACTAGTCTTGGGTATTGTCATAACCAACAACACCACTGAACTTTCAACATGTCAGTCCTGAAAGATAAACGAAAGCATCGTTCATAAAACCTGCAGCTTCTGCTTGATGTTTTGGCAAGAATTGCTTTTCTGTAAGCCTGACAATAAAATGAATAGGACTTGAATTTCGAACTATAATCAAAATTAAGTCTTTTTTACTTTCTTTCAAGACTTAGCTTGTTACAGAATTTTACCCAAGTTTCAGATTAATAATTATTATATTAACCAGAACTTTTTAATATTGTTAAAAAGCATAGTATTGTCAAATGTCTATGTGTGTTCTTAATCTCTGATATGTTTTCATTCCTTAAATATTCTATTTTTATATATTCCTTTTGGTTGTATTATTTAAAAAATAAAAATTAGTATTGATTGTTTTAGCTTTTCTCCCGACATTTTTCTTTCCACATATGAAACAAAAGTTGCAAATGACAGTGTCTTCAAAATTATATATAAATAAGTTATGTACCACTTATTTTCTTATTTGTCTTTCCAATAAAAATTGGTTAAACAATTACAATAATGAATTTGTGGGTGGAATTATTGTTATTTGTTAGGCTCTTTCGGCTAATTCAGTGTACAGCAGCAACACCTAGTGGACATTTTTGTACTTCTCTGAGAAGAATTATTTCACTGCCTTTCAAAGCGAAATTGTCCTGTGTTAAGGAAGGAAATTATATGGATATTACTGGGGATTATATTTCTTAATGTTACTCTGGTGAGCAAAAGTGTGCATTTACAGAGTTCTCTTAACTTAAAGAATGATTAATAAGCAGCCTCAATTATTGAGTATTTAAAGTGAGGAGTATTTAAAATAAGTGTAAATAAATATAGTCTGTGCTTCCAATTTAGTATGTTATATTAATTATTTTCTGAACTAGACACTTTAAGGGAAGCAGAGCCAATGCCTGAATTATCCATAATAAATTTTTCAGAGTTAAACCACTCATTCTCACTTTCATTATTATATACCTATGGAAAGACACCTAATAGAGATAATTGATGCTGTCGTGATAAAACCAAAGCACAGAGGGGGAAAAAATGTACACTGTCCCAGGAGTTGATATGTAAATGCAATGAGCAAGGGAAAAAAGCTATGCTAACACCACAATCCTCATTTTCTTTTGCCCCAATAAGGTTGAATCTTTCGGACATTCAGGTAAAACCAGTGCGGAAGAGAGAATCTTACACATTCGTGGAAAAACACAAATAGCTCCCTTCTAAACACAACAAAACAATGTTCAATATAGCTCTAATACTCTCTCCACTTTCTTCCCTGGATTAACTTAACCTCACTGACTCGGTACAGCTCCCTTGCTAGACTGGGTTAGAGACCATCTGCCAACCCAGACTGTTAAAGGGGCCACTGTGTAAAGGGTCCACTCACACTGGTTCCATGCTTTGGGGCTTCATTCAGCTTTTTGCAGGATCAGACACACTGGAAATATTCTGGACTTTGAGTGGTGCAGGAGAGAGCAGTGCAAACCAGTCATTTGTAAAAATAAAAAAGAACAGGGGCACTCAAGAGAAATTAATCATGCAATCACTTATTTAGTTAATCACGCATTTCTCGGTTAATGTCTATAATCCATGGAGCACTGATTTAGGCACTGTGAACTACGTAGCAGGAATCTGCAAACTACAGCCAACCTGTGGCCTGCTCTTGTATAGCCTGTGAGCTAGGGATGAATCTGAACATTTTCAGAGGTTATTAAAAAAGAGAAAAGAAAAGCAAGACAAAAGAAAAAGAAAAAAATATCACTATTTGAAAAAACTCAGTTCTCTTCTTCTGTGAGTCCCCTTTACATTAACACACTCACAACACTTCTGACACCAAGTGTGTGGGGATTCCTCCACACCAAACAATTCTCTGTAGAGAACTGGCTGGGTGTCCTCCAATTTAACTGAATTCTGATGCCCTCGACCCAGAGATAGTGTCAGATCCCACAGGTTAAGGGCTCAGTTCGTGAGACGGCCCTCCACTTCAGATGCCAATCACAAGTAGTACTTATCCAGGTTATCTACAACCTTTATCCAATTTGGCTACAAATCGAAAATTTCCACAATCCCTTCTCAGGTTTGATTAATTTGTTAGAGCAACTCACAGAACCCAGGAAAACACTTACTTACATTACTGGTTTATCAAAGTGTATGATAAAGGATACAGATGAACAGCCAGATGAAGAGAGACATGGGTCAGGTCTGGGAGTGTCCTGAGCACAGGAGCTTCTGAAGGAGTCGGGGTGTGCCGCCCTCCTGGTGTGGATGTGTTTGCCAGCCTGGAAGCTCTCGGAGCCCTGTCCCATTGGGGCTTTGTGACAGCTTCCTCATGCAGATATAATCAGTTACTGACTCAATTTCCATTCACTCTCCCATCTCTGGAGGATGCGGGAGCAGAGCAAATTCCAAGCTTCTAATCTGGGGACCGGCCCCCACCCAGGAGCCCACCCAGAGTTCCTCATTGGAACAAGAGACACTTGTATCACCCAGGAATGTACAAGGGTTTTAGTAGCTCTGTGGCAGGAGCTGGTCCAAATGTTGCAGTAAGAGATGCTCCTAGAGCTCTTACCGGTTGGGAAACGACAACAGTTTTAGGAGCCCTGTGCCAGAAGCCAGGGAGAAGGAAGGAGGCAGAGACCAATGTATACTTGTTCCTGTTATTGCACCATATGTGACCGAGAGATATAGTGAAACCTAAAATATTGACTGGACTTTTACAGGAAAGATTTGCTGATGCTTGCTATGTAGAGAGAATTACCCCTCAAATAAGTCAGAGTCTAGAAAGGAAATTAAAACAAAAATAATAAACACAATACCACCCTTTTGACCATTTCCTGTGTAATATGCAGAGCTGAGTGTACTATATTCATTGTCTCATTTAATCTTCATCAGAAAAACCTGTGAGGAAGTTACAATTATTATCAATTTTTCACGGAAGATCCCAAGACTTAAAAAGGTTAATCACCAAGATCACGTTAATGACCAGACCTGAGATTAAAATCCAGGCTAGCTGACCCAAAGCCTTTACGCCCTCATTACAGGTATACGAGTAAGAATGACAAAAGATAGAAAGCGGTAGGTATCTTGAGGAACATAAAAACACAGCATGCTGTGGAAAATACAGAGGCAGCCAATAACACCTCCAGAGGGATGTTCAGCGAAGATTTCACAGACAAAGCAGCTTTCAAAGTGGACCTTGAAAGGTGGGGACGATTTAGATATGTGACATTGCTGGGCAGGAGAGCCGGCTTCGGGACGGTCTGGAGGGAGAAGCGTTTGATGGGTATTGGGGAGCAGTGAATCCCATTTAAGAAGAGAGTGTGCAGGAACAGGGGTCAGTGGGAAGCCTAGATTAAAGGGAGATCCTAGATGGCGCCGAATGCTGAACTAAGGGAAAAGGCGGGACTTAAAGAAACGTGACTGAACGTTTATGACTAAACAATTGGCACAGTCAGTCCAATGTTCTAGGGAGATTACTCTGACAGGAACACGTTAGGTGAATTAGAGGAAGGATAAATAGAGGCAGAAAGTAAATTAGAACACTATGAACAGTAATCCAGATCCAGGAGCAGTAGGGAAACAACGCAATGGGAGAGAGAGATATAAGGAGTGTTGTTAAGGTCTCTACCTACATTTTTCCCAAAATCACTAAGTAACACAAGAGGGGAGTATAAATGGCCCGGCAATGACCCCCTTTCAGGCTGAATAGTGCTTTTTCATGACATTATCACTCTAATTCTTCTCCAGCCTTGTGCCAAGATACACACACGCACATACACACCAGCTTTACTACTTAAAGGTCCCGGTGTTGGTTCTCTTGATAAAGTCATTACTTGATATTTGTTTTCGTGTTTTACCTGAGTAAAAATGTCATTGGTTTGGGGTTTTGTGAGGAGGTGCAGAGAATAATGCCCACACAGTTCGATTTACCAAGGCTGCAATCCACAGGGATTGTCCTTTGAAGGGCGGTGACATCTGTGACAAAGCAACAGCTCACGCTACCTAACCTGGAAGTCAAAACTTGCGTTTAACTTGTATTTTGCAGCCCACATGCCAGACCTCCTTTGCCGTTGTTGACTCCTCTGGTCCAATTCCCAACAGCAAGCGTGGGCTCCTTTCCACGCTGTTGTGTCTTTGGATCCCAAGTCCTACTGCCCGCAGTGCATGAATCACCAAGGAGCCCATGAGGAACGACTCAAGTAGAGGAAGCAAGCAGGACTGTTAGAGGAGCTATCCTGGGGCCTTCTTGTTATTCACTGGACGCTGCTTATTTCACTTTGTGATTTACAATGCAGCAGCTGTGTTTCAGTTTCTGCTGTAAGCTAGCTGCAGAGAACTCTCGCTAATTAAAATGGACAAAAGAGACCACAAATTACTTTACCAGTTACCACCATGTTGACAGTCTATAGATTACAACTAAATCTTGGTTAACGGTATCATGCTGTAGCTCTTCAGTGTCGGTTTGAAGACCTAAAGCAGGTGATGTTTTCAGCCCAGATCCAGAGTTTAAAATTTGTGTTATATAATGAGAGCCTACCTACAGCTTTATGAGAATTTCTGTTAAGTTTTGGGGGGTTGACCAAATATGCTGTCATATTTCATTTTCAAAGAATACATTTTTTTGTAATGGTGTTTCCCATACATACTCCCCATTGTCAGCAACATCCACCCTGAGTTATTTATCAACTGCTGCCAAACTCTCAAAATGCTTTGTCTTACAGCATACTGAAGTTGATTCTTTCCCCTCTTTCAGTCTCACTGTGGTTGGAGAAACAGATAATCACAAAGCTTTGAGAAGCTCTTGGTGGGTTTGTGTGGTAAGAGGGAGCTTGTGGGAAGAAAGGAGAAACTGGAGAGTTGAGGAATAAAAACAGTTCCTGGCAAAATGGCTGAGCACAGGAGTCATTCCACCATGCAGTAATTCAGCGCAGGCCTGTAGGAAGAGAGGGCTGGCAGCGTGCCCCACCGCAGGGCTGGTCACTGGGAAAGAGTGATGGTTCCTGAAGACAGGCACGGGACTTTGTCCTGCCTCTTCAGTATGCTGTCAAGAGACTTATTTGCCGATGAAGGCATCCTTGGACCACTGAAGAAGAAGCGAGTCCACATGTACGCCTTCAGGCGAGAGGCGTAGAGAAAAGGTTTCCTTTCCTCTGTATCTAGGAGACCAGGGTTCTAGCTTTCATCTTAGTTAGCAACTAGAAGTGTGGCCCAGGGTAAAATCACTTAACATCTATGAGTTCCAGTTATGTTTTATGAATAAAGAGGGGATTTAAGTAAAAAAATCCACCCGGCCTTAAAATTCCCTGGGCCTATAATCTACTGGTGTATCTGGTAGCAACAATAGACGTGGAAGTCTGGTGCAGTGGTTCTTCTAAAGTTTCTCCTGTCTAGTCATGTCTATAATCAGGCCAAGTCTTGTAGTTTGTGGTATTAACGTGAGGCACAAAATAACTTTGTGTCATCAGAAACAGTTTGGAAAAGACATTTCCCCTAACTAAATTAAATTTCACTGCTCAAAAATAATAAAATGCTATAGAAAGAAAATATCAACGCCACCACAAATCAGCATTGGAGGAACAGCTCTAGAAAACATCTGGAAAATAGCCTTAAGTTAACAAACCACTAGATAAAATGTTTGATTTCCCAGTCACTGATGCTACTGACTGCAAAAGCAGTTAAAAGGTTTTATGAGGAATGATATCTTGGCACTGGATGAACAGCAAGAAAGCCAGCTGTTTGCACTCGCTATATGACAGGTGCCAGTGTACATACTATAATCCACACTGTCTGCAGAGGGTGGACGGGCAAAGCGGACAATGTGATGGAAAGACCTGGCCGGGCAGGCGCGATCGGGCTTCTGGGGCTAAATAACGGGCAAGTGCCTCTTTTTGTAACAACAGCTCACTTCCAGGGCAACTTCCTTGTGAAATGTTTCTTGCTATATATTCATTCATTTGCTTTTACTAGAAATTTATATCACTACCTGGAAATAACTTCTATTTTCCAGGCAAGAGTCCCTTTAAACCATAACAGATGTTGGAAACCCTCTGAGAGCAGCCTAGAGAGAAAAGGAGGGGGTATCAGCAAGGACTGTATTAGTGACAGACAGAAAAGGGACACACCCATAGGTGAGTGGATGTGAAGAGAGATAAGCTGATAAGTGCACATAAAGCAAGATAATGTGAAGCCTTCAAACTTCCCACCTTAAAGGACCAGAGGATTATATCCATCCTGCAACTGACATTTTGAAAGAGACTAAGGTAAAACTGCAAACAAAGGGGAAAGGAGGGAGTGTCAAGACATCAAGACAATACGTTTGTTTGCAATGCTACTTGGGCTCTCATCGAAATCAGCACTTCTTTGGCATTTAAAAGGAAAGGTCTGATCAAGTTCGCCATCATTCATTCAATGATTATATGTTGAGCTCCTTAGTATGTATCAGGAAAGCTTTTAAGTGCTGGTGGGGAGAATAATGATAAACAAGCAGACATGGTCTGTGTGGAAGACACATTATTCAGGTAAACTCATGAATAAATGATTAATCAACACCTACAATAAGTACTAGGAGAACAAAAAATATGTGGAGAAGTGGTTTCTTCTCTTTTTTATTTATACACTAGCAACACTAAACAAAAATCAAATCATCACAAAAATAAAAATTGCAGTTTTTGCGAGTGCTACTAGGAGAGGTAAATGGTTCTATGAAAGAATAATTCGAAGGTTTGAACTTGTCAGAGGTGAGAGATGGTTTCGTTGAGGAAGGGATATTTGAGTTGTAATCAGAAGGATAAATGGAGTTGAGCTGGGTGACGGAGAGGCTGAGGTGGAGTTGGGGAAGAGTTCTCTAGAAACGGGTCAGAGGAAAGGCGTGATAAAAGCTCTGCCAGGTCAGTGCGCAGGAATGGAAAGTGTTCATGGAGAGCATGCTGCACGCTGAAACTAGGAGCAACATTTGCAGGAATCTATAGGTCATACGGAGGCGTTTTGTCTTTATTCTCCAAGCATTAAAGGGTTTGTACTTGGAGATAACATGATCAGATTTGGTAGTAAGAAGCTCACTCTGGCTGCGGTGAGTGGAATGGATTACAGGGGCAAGGACGGCTGCCGACAGGCCAGTCAGCAGATTGTTTCCATAGTCCAAGTGATGTAAGACGGCAGCGTGTACTTGGGGTGGGGGCGATTATATGGAGGAGATGGAGTTTCAGCTAGACTCAAAACCTGTACCAGGTGAGCATTTTATGTTACAATTGGGTGGAGGGAGGTGCTGACAGTTCCAAGAAGCCACACTTTTCATGCAAATGAGAATTTGCTCTGAATACAGAATTCAGAAAGAAGGTAATAGCACTCTAAGGAACAATCAAGGAACCCTACCACGTCCTTTCTTTCCCATGTAGCTTCCTGGTATTAGGCAGTCACTTATGCTAAAAACACCGTAATGACACGAAAGGAGGGGAGAATATAAGGGGACCCATATTCCTTTTCCTTTTGGTCCATCCTTTTCATCAGAGAACTGAAAGTAGAGAGTATTGATAGGATTGCATATATAAATAAGTGAAAAACAAAGCTGAAAAAAATTGAGTTAGTTTTGTGGGGCATTTTCACTCTTCTATTAAGAACAAAATGCATAGACATGTATGTGCTGAAAAGCACGAATTGTGTAATTCTGGTGATTACACAGTTAAATGCTCTTTATATTTCATTTAAACCAGTATCATACAATATAAAGATGAATGGTAATACTTATGCTAATAATTAAAATTTTCAATTTTTCTTTATTTAGAATGATGTTAAATTTTTTTTAAAACACTACATCAAGTTAGAAGAGATCATGGAAGAAAAGGGAAACCTTTTAGTACCTTTAATAACAGTGTTTCCTTGCTCTTTTGAACCAGGCATTTTGTATTTTTATTTTGCACTGAGTTCCCAAAAGTATGTAGCAGGCCCTGCATAATACATTCCTTGCTAGTTTGTAATTGGCTATTTATTTGCTTAATTCCTACTAGATTGCACCACTGCTGAACATATGATAGGTGGAAAGGAAACATCAAATAAAAAACAAATCTGGACATAGGTAAAGAGAGACTTTACTTAAAAGGACTATTGCAACAGGTGGAGAGGGACTATTGCAATAGAGAGAATGGTTTGACCATATGATCTACAGGTATCTCAGTGGTCTTTATAAAAAGAGGATTTTACAGGGCGGAGGGGATAAAGCGGGGTGGGGGGTGGAACGGGACAATTGTAATAGCATACTCAATAAAGTATACAAAAAAATAAAAATAATAAAAGTTTAAAAAAAAAGAAAGAGGATTTTGACACAGGCTTGTATGCACAGTGGAAAGATCACATGAAGACAAAGAGAGAAAGCACCATCTGCATGCCAACAAACGGGACTTCAAAAGAAACCAAATCTGCCGGCATTTTGATCTTGGATTTCTAGTCTCCAGAACTGTGAGAAAATTAATTTCCGTTGTTTAAACCTCCAATTTTGTAGCGTTTTGTTATGGCAGCCCTAGCAGACTCAGAAAATCTTGTTATTTTTTAGATACTTTATATATTCTGTATACAAGTCCTTTGTCACATATATCTAATGCAAATATTTTCTACTCGATTGACTTGCCTTTTCATTTTCTTTCTTTTTTATTTAAATACTCTTTTTAAAAACGGTTTTATTTATTTTTAGAGAGAGTGGAAGGAAAGGGGAGAGAGAGAGAGAGAAAGGTCGATCGTGCCCTGACAGGGTACTGAACCCACAACCCAGGCATGTGCCCTGGCCAGGAATTAAACCAGTGACCTTCCTCTTTGTGGGACAACACCCAATGAACTGAGATCGGGGGCCTTTTCATTTTCTTAAAGGTGACCTTCAAAGAACAGAAGTCTTTAATCTTCAAAGTCAAATTATTTAATTCTTCTATGTTATTATTTGTGCTTTTCGTAGTCATTCCAACACCTTCCTCTGCCTCATTATATCAGCCAAAGTCCAATCAGGAAACAAAAACCACATCAGTTTATTTAAACAGAAAAGGGTAATAGGAACTAATGCCAGTAGTAAAATGTGGTGAACCAGTAAAAGAGATAAAGGCGCATTCTAAGGGGTACAGATTGCCACTACTACCTCTAAAACCAATAGAGAATGAACAAGGAAGGGCAATTTGAAATTCAGAGGAGGCATCTCCCCGCCAAGGCTGATTTTTCAGACCTCCGAGGAGAGGTGTGGCTGCCACAGGAACCTTCAACCTGCTGGTGAAAGTGGAACTGCTGGAGGACACAGGCCACAGCAACCCACTGCAGAGGGACAGAGAAATGCGGCAGAAGACACATTTCCCTGTCCCCCAGCTCAGTTCAGCTCCCAAGATATGTGCTTGTTAGTTAAAACACTCCTAGCAAGGGATGTTCTGACTAGTGTAGCTCAGTGGGTTGTGTGTCGTCCCTCATGCCAAAAGCTCCCCAGTTCGATTCTAAGTCAAGGCATAAGCCTGGGTTGCAGGCCAGGTCTGCATTTGGAGGTGTGCAAGAGGCAACCAATGATGTTTCTCTGGAACACAGATGTTTCTCTCCCTCCCTTTTGCCCTCCTTTCCCCTCTCTCTAAAAATAAATACATAAAATCTTTAAAAAGAAAAAAAGAAAAACACTCCTAGCAAGGGAGTGAGGAAAGAGAAGGGAAGGGAATTCAGGACCAAGAAGACAGAAAGAGCCAACCAGGTGAGAGGAAAACCAGAAAAGTGGAGTAACAGAATCTGAGTGTTAATGTCTAATGGTACTGAGAGAACTGCCTTGGTACCAGATTTTTACAATATATTTGCAGTTTCCTCTAAGAGGTTTTTTCTTCTAGCCCATCCTCATCTAACCCTATTTAACCTTTATACCTTTCTTTTTTTTATTGATACATAGTTTTTTTCTTCTTTTCTTTTTTTTAATTGTTCAATTGCAATTTTCCCAATTTTCCCCCATTGCTCTCCCCTGCCCCACCCTGTTGTCCCCACCCTGTTGTCCATTACCATGAGTCCCTTATACATGTCCCTTGACTAGATTCTTCCCCTTCTTTCTCCTGTTATCACTCTCGCCTCTCCCCTCTGGTAACTATCAGTTTGTTCTTTATATCCACGTCTCTGGTTCTATTTTGTTCATTGTTTGTTTTGTTCATTAGGTTCTATTTATAGATGAGATCATATGGTATCTGTCTTTTGCCACCTGGCTTATTTCACTTAGCACAATACTCTCCAGTCCCATCCATGCTGTCACGAGGGGTAGGAGTTCCTTCTTTCTCCTTGCTGTGTAGTATTCCATTGTGTAAATGTACCAGTTTTTTGATCCACTCATTTATTGATGGACATTTAGGCTGTTTCCTGCACTTGGCTCTTATAAATAGCACTGCTATGAACATCGGGGTGCATAGGTTCTTTTGAACAGGTGTTTCAGGATTCTTAAGGTATAGTTCCAGCAGTGGGATCGCTGGATCAAAAGGTAATTTCATCTTTGGTTTTTAGAGGAAATTCCATACTGTTTTCTGCAGTGGCTGCGCCAGTCTGCATTCCCACCAACAGTGCACTAGGGTTCCCTTTTTCTCCACATCCTCACCAATACTCGTTTGTTGGTTTGTTAATGATGGTTATTCTGTCTGGTGTAAAGTGGCATCTCTTTGTGGTTTTTGCATCTCTCTGATGGCCAGCGATGCTGAGCATTCTTTCATATGTCTCTGGGCCCTGTGTATGTCCTCCTTAGAGAAGTGTCTGTTCAGGTCCTTTGCCCATTTTTTAATTGGATTGTTTGTCTTCCTGGTGTTGAGTCATGTGAGTTCTTTGTATGTTTTGGAAATCAAATCCTTGTCCGAGTTATCATTAGCAAATATATTTTCCCATATGGTTGGTTCTTTTCATTCCGTTGATGTTTTCTTTAGCCATGAAACTTATATAGTTGATGTAGTCCCATTTGTTTATTCTTTCCTTTATATCCCTTGCCCTAGGAGATATATCGACAAAAATATTGCCATATGGTATATCTGATATTTTACTACCTATATTTTCCTTTAGGACTTTTATGGTGTCACGACTTATATTTAAGTCTTTTATCCATCTTGAGTTTATTTTGGTGTGTGGTGTAAGTTGGTGGTCTAGTTTCATTATTTTGCAAGTCCCTGTCCAGATCTTCCAGCACCATTTATTGAAGAAGCTATTTTTACTCCATCGTATGCTCCTGTTCTCTTTGTTGAATGCTAATTGACCATAGAGACATGGGTTTACTTCTGGGCTCTCTATTCTGTTCCATTAATCTATGTGTCTGTTCTTATGCCAGAAC
>PVJD01012613.1:0-38693 GCA_004026545.1 Mormoops blainvillei | reverse complement strand
GGGCCAAATTATGGAGGACCTTGAATAACACAAAGGAATGTGGCCTTTGAACTCTTGGCAGTGAGAAGCCACTGAAGATTTCTGAGCTGAGATGTTAGTGGGGTGCAGTAATCGCTGAAGTTGGGAGGAAAAGGGGGCAGAAAGAGACCAATAAAGAAGTTCCTACAGTTGCCTAGGAGTAAATGATGACCGAAACCAAAGTGGTATCAATGCCAATTGGAACGGAGAGAAAGATTGGAAAAGACATTCAGAAGAAGATGTAGAGAGGCTCAGAATCAAACATGACTGTAATATTTTGATCCTCTGTGATTGGGAAAATGGTAGTATTAACAGAACTAGAATGTCAGCAGGATGGGCTATTTTATGTATTGAACATAAGATTAGTTTATTTTCGGACTTGTTGAATTTGAGGGAACAGCAGGACATCTAAGTAGAAACTTGTCCAGCAGATGTTTGGAGATGGGGATTGGGTCTTGGGAGGGAGGTCAAGGCTAGGCTTAGATATTTTGGTGATACTGTTGAAAGTTCAATAGAAGAGGTCTTCAAAGAAAAGAGCACAAGGATTGAGAACTAAACTAAAAGCATACCCATAGTTGACATGAAGGGAGAGATTTAAGTAATTTTTCTTTAAAATTTTCACTTTTAGCATTTGTTTCAGTTATTTTATACTTTTAGCTTTTAAAAATGCTTTCTCATAGTGATGAATGAAGAAACTATAATGAAGAAGTGTGTTTATTTTGCATATGTTCTCAGAGAATATTTACTAAAAGCATGTATTTTCACCTTTTTAGAGCTGTATTATAAAGCGGTACTGTGAGAAAAGATTTGTGTCTAAATACCTTGCAACAATTGGAATTGACTATGGAGTCACAAAGTAAGTATATCCTTTCTTTGGGCTTGTAAAGTACACAGAAATTCAGAACCTTTCTAACATGATCTGTCTGGAATTAGAGACTCTGAAGATAAATTGGGACAGATTAGGAATGAAACCTTTACAGAGAAGTGGAGACCCTATCATTCGTCACTATCAGTTCATCCCTGTGCACAACACACCCTGTTGGCCAGGTCTTGTGTTAGGTGTGGGATCTGCAGTGTTGGGTGTGTCAACACAGAACCTAACTGGCAAATGTAAATATTCACAGGTACATTTTTAGAGCGTTTTGAAATATTCTCTCTAGGATGTCTAAAGGTTATGGGGAAAATGTTCTATGGAGAGCTTTATTGATTTGTGACCTGTATAGCCTGTCGGGCTTGAGAAAAAATGATCCAGGAAGAGTGCAATCGGGTATAATCGAGGCCTTAATTTGGAGATGAATCAAGAGGGGTTGAGTTTGGGGAGACAGTGTTACATTCTAGGGAATAATACTGCCAAAGAGTAGAACTGAAGTAGATAGTACACTCCCTAAAGGTGGAACCTCAGGCGCTCCCAGTTCCGGCCACAGCCTGCCCCGCCCCTTCTCTCCAGTGGCCGTCCTTTCACATTGTATTCTCCATCTCCACTGAACGGCCATCGCACTTTCCTGTCTCGGTGCCATTATTCATTCGGTCACCTGATCAGGCCTTTCCCCCTCTTTCCCCACCTGTCAGCCTCCTCAAGGTGTAAAATGCTCCTGTTCCCATAAGGCCTCTGAACACCTCCTTTATCACTCAGGACACACTTGGGTTGCAAATGACAGAAGTATTAAAATTCTCTGCTATTTATGGTACTTATCATAAATTGCCTTGTGTTATTATTATCAGTATATATTTAATGCCTCCTGCTAGATTATAAGCTCCATAAAAAAGGGTAGTCGTGTAAATTATCTCTAGGTGCCTGGCACAGTGCTTGTGCATAGTAGATACTCAATAAATATTTTTTGTTAGGTAAGATGGATATATCTAAGTAGGAAGTTTGCAAGATTAGAATATTAGAGCAACATTCAAAAAGGTAGATGAAGTGGTGTGGAGTGTATCTACATTTCAGGGCACAGTATTTCATCAATGATGTGCATTTCCTATTTAAGGCAGATTTGTTTTGAATCACATAAGCAGCTAGTTTATTCATCTAAGAAATGAGAATCACCATATTATGCCACAGAACTGTGGTTTGTTCAACAGATTATTCTGTTTCTGGCTGAAATTTTTTTTGGAGAAGATGGTCATCCCATCATGAGTCAGGAGGGTATAACTGACAGAAATCCAAGTCAAATGAACTCAAGCAAAAAAACTTACAAAGAACATTAATCAATTCACATAATCCAATTACACAGTTGTAGCTGGGCCTCGGGGACGGCCGAACCAAGGACAGAGTAGAGCCAGATCATTTCACTACATCTCTCTCTACCTTTTGTCTTTCTCTGTACAGCTGCCAGCAGCTCTTGGGCTCACACTGTAAATTTTACTTCCCGAGAGATTTACTAGTATTCAAAGTTTAAAAATCCCGGGGAAGGTTTTGGTCGTCAGGTGGGGGCAGGTGCCTTTTCCCAGCTCAGTTAGTTGTGGGGCCTCTAAGAACATGGCAGAGCCCATTTGAACCACAGTGGGAGAAGAAAGGGGTCAGGTCGGGGGTACTTTTTTGGCCCATCAAAGCAGTAGATGCCCCTTCCTTCTGCCCTGTTTTCAACACAGTGAAGCTCAAATTTCAGTATGCTTGAGAGTTACTTGTAGATTTGTCAAAATGCAGATTCCTAAGACCTTCCTACTAAGATTCTGATTCACTGGGTCTGAGGTGGGGCATTTTTAACAACACCCTTCCCCACAATCGTGGCGCTGGTGGTCTTCAGACCACAACTTAGGAAAGCACTACCATGAGGCCATGAATTGCCATTTTTCTTAAGGTAATTTTCTCTGGCTTCTAAACTAAATAGATCTCTTTTGAGTTTCAGTGTGTGAACACATTTATGTTACTTCCTGACTCTCGTACTCTTCAGTTCCATCTTTTCTCAAATGCTATCTCTTTAGAGTAAAATTTTCTAATTTGTGAATTAGAAAATTTCTAATAATGTGAATTATTATACCAGATCTTCTCTAGCTGCTCTCAAATTCTGTTATTATTTTATTTTGTTTTGCTGTTCTCACACTGTTTTTTATAAGATGGATTCTGTTTTCACAAACGTGCATCTTAAACTTGATGAAAATATGGTAGAGAATTCAGCAACGAAGAAATCATGGTAAGATGCTCAGTGGTGGTTAGTCTGGTTTAAATGCACAAATAACATGAAACAACTGTGGGAATTAGGGCTTCAGAACGGAAGGGAGAGGTTATAAATTTGGACAGAGAATAATAGTAATAATAAATAAACCAGGAGATAGCATAGGGTCAGTGAGAGCAAGTGCTGACGTCCTTGCATTCCACAGGACGGAGTCATAGCAATGCTGTCTAAAACGAAATCTGTTATTTTTTTGAAAAAAGTCTCTAATTTGTTAATTTATTGTTAATAATCTCTATTCTTTAACCTTAGAGAAAGACTTTAGGAAATAATATTTCTGCAGTAAGGACACATTTATATTTAAAGGTCAATAATCCATCCCAGCTCACTTCAGTTTCTTCTGTTGTTGTTGTTGTTAAATTCAATAAAAAGTAAATGTTATGCTTTTTATTTTAAAATAGTATAATCTCCTATTTATTAAAATATTTATTAGCCTTACCTATGCATAGAAAGAATCTGCAGTGATTTTCATCTATATTAATGAAGGTTTCTTTCTGGGTGATATGATTTGCGTTTAGTTTTAAGGTTTCATCCTTGTAGTTTACTTTAGTGTTTGAATTATTTGTAATGTTTTATTCATTTACTTTCCAGTAGTGATTTTTAAAAATGAACTAGAAGTGAATACGCTATGATGTTAACAGTAGTTAATTCCAATATGAATGGTGGTTATTTCCCTTTTTGTTCTTTTTTCTCTTTTCAAATTTCTGAAAACAAATGACTATTGTTATTGCTCAAATGAAGAGCACTAGGAAATTAAACAGATGTTGTTAATAATATAACCTTCCTTACCGTTCTGCATGATACCCAGGCATGACTAGTCATAAATAAGATGTCTTACTAAGGGAAATAAAACATTTTGTTTTCCTTTCATCTTGCTCCTACTTGTCCCAAATCAGTTTTTCTTTGTACAATAGTAATAGCCACCATTCATTAGTAAGGGGCGTGGACGGAAGCAGCTTGAGCTAAATTGAAGGGAAATGAGAGTGCTTTCTCCAAGTGGGCTCTGCGTTGATAAAATAAAGAAGTTGCTGGCTCCTGTTGTAAAGATTACCTGGAATCAAGAAGAGGCACTAAGAAGCTCGTTTAAATTTCATACACATACGCTTTTGACATGTATAAGTAACCAATAATATTAACGTGAATGCTGAAACCATGACCATCTTTGGAATTTTTTTCCATTTGAACATTTCAGGGTACAAGTCAGAGACAGAGAAGTCAAAGTTAACATTTTTGATATGGCTGGACATCCGTTCTTCTATGAGGTAAGAAAGATTTTTTAAGAAAACCTATATCCAGTATTGTCAGTGGCTTAGGGAAAAATCCTGAATTTTCTTAAACAACCTGTATTAAATTCTGTGTAAAAGTAGGTAAATGTAGCTGGGATAAGACATTTTAACCTTCAAAGGACTATTGCTTTTTACTTAATACGTTAGCTCAGAATGTGAAAGGAAAATTACATTCATACATGGACTTAAGAATTAAATAATGCACTTCTTTCGTAGCATGGTACTAGAGGGATCTTTCGAGTCCACTCCCCAGCTCCCCCCAGGGAGAGCTGCACTTGGTTTTCTTTCATCTATTTATCCGTCCTAAGTAGTCTCAAAACGAATCTCATAACCATTCTCTTCTGTTTTTCCTTCCTGAGGTTTTTCATTTTCCCTAAGGAGGCTTTTTACTCTTTTGTAATTTGGCCTTTCACTTCAGTTCTTATCTTTATTATTTCCTTCTGCTTGCTTTGCGTTTATTTTGTTCTTCATGTTCTGTGTTCCTGAAGCGGGAGCTTAGATTATTAATTTGAGACTTTCCTCTTTTCTACTGTATGTATTTAGTGCTATAAATTCTCCTCCTAGCACTGCTTAGCTAGGAGGAGAATTTTGATATATTGTATTTTAATTTTTGTTCATTCAATGTGTTCTTTTATTTCCCTTCACACCCTGGCTGAGTGGCTCAGTTGCTTGGAGTGTTGTTCTGTACACCAAAGGGTTGCGGGTTTGATTCCCAGTCGGGGCACATACCTAAGTTGTGGGTTTGATTCCTGGTCAGGGTGTGTGTGGGGAGCAGCTAATTGATGTTTCTCTCTTACATGGCTGGTTCTTTCCCTCTCTCTCTCTCTTCTCCCTTCTTCTCTTTCCCTTCTTCTCTCTAAAATCAATAAAAACATAACCTCAAGTGCGGACTTAAAAATATATATATTTTCCTTCAGACTTTCTGTTTGACCTGTGGATTACTTAGAAGTGTTTAAGTTCCCAAGTGTTGAGAGATTTTTCTATAATCTTTCTGTTACTGATTTCTAGTTTGACTGCATTGTGATTAGAGAACATAGTGTATGATTTTGATTCTTTTAAATTTGTTAAGGGTTTGCTTTTTTTTTTCATGGCCCAGGGTATGGTCTGTTTTGGTATACATTCTGCTTGGAGTATTCCGCTCTTTGGGATGGAGTGTTCTATAAATATTTATTAGATTCCATTGTTCAGTGGTGTTGTTGAATTTTTTTATATCCTTGCTGATTTCCTGTTTAGTTGTTCTATCAATTGTTGAGAGCGGGGTGTCTATGTTTCCAACTATAATTGTGGATTTGTCTCTCTCTCCTTTCATTTCTGTCAGTGTTTGCTTTGCCTATTTTGCAACCCTGTCGTTTGGTGCATGCGCATTTAGGATTGTGTTGTCTTCATTATATAATTGAATTGTATAATGTCCCCCTCTGCCTCTGACAGTTTTCTTTGTTCTAATGTCTTCTTTAGCTGACATTAATATAGGTATTTATGCTTTACTTTGATTAATGTTTACATGGTACGTCTTTTTTTGTCCTTTTACTTTTGGCCTGCTTTTATCATTGTATTTGAAGTGACTTTCATAGAGACAGTACATTATGATATCATGTTTTTTAATCTATTATGCCAATTTCTGTCTTTTAATTGGTGTATTGGGCCACTTACATTTAATGTAATTGTTACATGTTAGGGTTTAATTCCACCATTTTATTTTTCTGTTTTCTGTTTTTCATTTCTGTTTTCTTTTTTCTTTCTTTTTTGCCTCCCTGTAGGTTACATAAACACTTTTTGAATTCCATTTTGTGTTTATAGAAAATCTTGCTATACAACTTTTTTACTGAATCTAACTTTTCACAGTCTACTGGTGTCGTCATTTGAACAGTTCAAGTGTAGTATTGTAATTTTTCTTCCCTTTATATTGCTTTATCTTCTCCTGTTTATAATGTAATTGTCTTAAATATTTTCTCTACATACATTTAGATCCACACCAGACAGTGTTTAATTTTTGCTTAACTGTCAAGCATAATTTAGAAAACCCAAGGGAGAAGGAAAGCCTGTTGTATTCACCTGTATTTTGTTACTCTGTTCTAGCATTCTGTTCTGTTCCAAGCTTCCTTCTATCATTTCCTTTCTGTTTAGAGAACTCCTTTGGCCATTCTTTTAGTTTTTCTTGATTGAGAGTGTTTTGATTTCCTCTTCATTCATGAAGAATATTTTTGCAGGTTACAGGATTCTGGTATTTCTTTTCTTTTAGCTCTTGAAAATCCCCTGGCTTCTGCGATTTCTGATGAGAAATCTGCTGCTGTTTGAAATATTTTTATCCCCATATGAAGGGTATAACTTTTCTCTGGCTGTTTTTGTGATTTTTTCCTTTGTTTTTAGTTTTAGAGGCTTAATTATGATATGTTGTTGGCATGAACGTCTTGGGGTCTTTTCTGTTTGGGGTTTTCTCAGCTTCTTGAATCCATGGGTTTATGTCTCTTGCCAAATTTGGGAAGTTTTCAGCCACTATTTCTTTGAATACTTTTTTAGTCCCACCCTGTCTCTCCTCTGCTGCTGGGACCCTGATCTTGTTGTAGTCCAGTGTGTCCCTAAGGCTCTGTTCATTTTATTTATTTATTTATTTGGCTTTTTTTCCTCTGTGTTGTTTAGGCTGGGTAATTTTTATTGTGCCGCCTTCTAGTTCTCTGATTCTTTCCACTGTCCCTTCCATTTGTTGTTGAGCTCAATTTCTAAGTTCTTTTTCAATAATTTTATTTTTCAGTAATTTATTTTTCTAAAATTTCCACTCAGGCTTTGCTTGAGTAGGTGGGGGTGGAGAGACTGAATTTTTTGAGGTGTGTAGCTGGAGTCGAGTGGTTATCGTCTAAAGTTTCTTGTCTTGTGAGGCTACCCCCTTCTGGTCTTTAGTCTAAAGAGAGCAGCCTTTTGTTGGGCTTTTATTTGTCTGCACCCTTGGGCACTTCCAAGTTGGACTTCCTCAACTCCAAGTCTTGGATGTGGGAGGCAAAAGAAAGCCCAGAAAGCTTACCATTGTGTCATGCGTTGGGTCCTAAGGTTCCTAGCTTATCTGCCTTTTCCTCTCCACCTTCTGGAGTCTTCTTATGTGTGTTTTATATCTATAACATCCACGATTTTTACTTGTACTTACCAGAAAGTATAGGGAAAGTATATCTGTTCCATCTTCCTAGAGGAAACCTAACTTTTAATGGCTGTATAACCTTTCACCTGGTGAATATACCCAAATATTTAGATAAAGTGAATTCCTTTTAAATATGAAGCCTTACAGTGGGTTAAATCAGTTTCCCAAGTATTGTTGGTGAAAAAAGCACGGAGGTTCTAGATGGCCGCACGTTTGTCATACCTTGTAACTTCCGGAGATGCTGACATGTATCTTAGATTACACCAAATCATGTAAAACGGAGAGTTAGAGGAAGCCTGAGAATTAATGTGGTCCAGGCCCCTACCTATTGTAGGATTTCTTTCCGTAACATTCTTGATTGACGGCCATTATTCACTCACCAGATACCAGGACGCCAGTTTCTGTGCTCAGCGCTATAGTTACATAGGCTTTGTTCTCATGGAACATAGGTGTGTGAGAGAAGAAACACGTTAAACAAATGACAGACTGCTTGGGAGCACTTAAAACCCAGACCCAGCTTGTCTAGGTCAGGAGTGCTGTTCCGGCAAGCAGCATTTAAACTGAGTGTAGACGGATGAGTGCTGTAGGTTGGCGGGAGCGCAGCAACAATACGATACACAGGACAGTTTTGAGGGGGGCAGACTGTGAGAGTTCAGAGAATGAGTATCTCTAATGATGGGGCCTCGCTGCTTCACAAGTTACTATTTTACAAAGTTAAAAACTTTAGATGAACAACTCCTCCCTCAAACAGGCTGCCATCCTTTGACTTTCACCACTGCTTTCACTTTGATTTTGAAACAACATAGACCGAGTTTGTTCTTCTACAAGAGAGCCTTTCTAATATGTGTTAATTTGTTCCTGCCAGGTAAAACATTTTTAAAAAAATTCCTGCCACAGCTAGACCTATCGGCATCTTTCGTGAGTGACCTCGAGTTAGACACGGAGCTGAGAACTGAACAACATCCCAGCTCCTGCCTAACTAGTGAAAAACACTAAGTGTCCTGTTACTTTCTATCATTAGACACTAGACCCTTAATAATGCAACCAGAAACTGCAATAGCTTTTTTTCAGCAGCTCATAAAAATACTAATGTGCTTAATAGAAGCTCCTTGAAATCATCACTTCTGTAGAGGCTTTTCTGCGAAATAGCCTTGATCTCTCCTTTTTTGTCAAATAGTTGCTGTCTGTAGCTCAAACCCTCTTTTCTGACAAGACCAAAGCCCTCACCTCTTCCTACGCCCCAGGCTGCCCAGGTATGCCCGTGCCCAGCACACCCGCCGCAGGGAGTGCTCACAGCCATTGCTATGACCTCCGGCTTCCTCTCGTTCTTGTTGCCCACCCTCCACTGAAGCCCCCCTGTCACCAGTTCTCTTGACACCTTTGCCCAAAGGACCTACTGAAAAAGGACAGTCTGCTTAGTATGTGAGACAACCTCAGAGGCAAGTGGCAAAGAGAGGACAGTCGACGGAATGGCGGGGCCTGTCTCTCACCACCCGTCTTGCTTCTGCTGGGGTTTATTGGTATGAGGTAGCGGGTCCACGGAAGCTTTCTGTAGCTTGAGTGATATTAAACAGCTTTTTCTAACCGACAAGGTAGTGAGTTTGCCATCTTTGCTTTAAGAATTAAATAGTCCCAATTTCTGTAGCATCCTATTTAATTAAGCTTTGAATGTAGCAGGTCTGCAGAGACTAAGATTAGAAAGCCGTTTGGGAAAACAAGAATAATAGAGTGGTAGGCGACCATGGAGACATCTTCTTGGACCTTTTCAATTTATGGATGAGGAAACTAAGGCTTGAGGTAATAAAATCACTTACTTAATGTCGATTCTGTTTTCATGCACAGGTCTCCCTCAGGGCAGCATGATCTGTTTTGAAATTATTTTCCCCTTTGGCTTCTATTGTGTTCTCCTCCATAGCACATTCAGCCATTTGACTAAACAAATACGTCTCAGATGGTCACAGCCTCCTAGGCTCCGTGGGTGACACAAAGACAAATGCATCAAGATGCTGCCTTCGTGTAGCTTACAGTCTAGTGGGGAGACAGCCAGGTGCACTACTAACTGTAAAACTAGATGGAAAAGGATTGGGCGCCATTAGAAGCACAAAATACCGTGGTATTCCAGGGGATTTAGAGATTACATTCTTTTTGACAGGGGTAAGGCACAGAGCAGAAAAACTATGTGAAAGATACAGTATTATAACTAGACCTTGAGAGATTGAAGATGAAGCGGTGTCTGTTTCTAGATGGAGTTAGGAGGGCATAGGGCAGCTTTGGGGATGAGAGGTTATCCAGTTTGAAGTATAGGAGGTAGGAGGAGGATAAGACTAAGAAGTTGGTAGAGGACTGGTCAGACACTTGTAATGTCTATTTAGAGAGTTTGAGCTTTGAGGAACACGCAGTGGAGAAACACTAAAGAATTTCTGGGTCTTCCAGTCAAGATGGTGGCATAGGCAGAAATGGCTCACCTCCTCCCACAACTGCCTCAAAATTGTAACTAAAATATAGAACAACCATCATTCAAAACCATCAGAAATTGAGTTGATTGGAAGTCTGACAACGAGAATTAAAGAAACCACATCCATCCAGACCAGTAGGAGGGGTACAGATGCAGAATTGGCTGGTCCCGCATCCACGTGTAGTGGATAAAAATTTGGGAGGGATATATCGGTAGTGAGGAGTCCCAGCCCCACATCAAGCCCCCTAACCCAGGGTTGCAGTGCCAGGAAGTTAAGTCCCCATAATTTCTGGCTGCAAAAACCATTGGGGATTGAGTCGGCGGAAGAAACTGCTGGAGCCAAAGCAGTTCCTCTTAAAGAAGCCACTCATGGACTCACCTACTCAGATTCACTCCTTCTGAACTGCAGCAGTCGGGTAGCAGCTTGAAAGGCATCAGTGACATATAGGGAGAAACTCAAGTGTCTGGCATCCAGGCGAGCAGAGGCCACTGTCCCTTTTCTGAACTCTCCCCTGACTAAGCCGACAAGCTGGTGCCATATCTGAGACCTCATCAACCTGGCTAACACTGTTTGTTCCACCCTGGAGATCCCCTGACACTCCATCCCACCCAAACTGCTTTTCCATATGAATGGCTGGTCTTGGCTCATGCTTCACAACTTCCTAAATCCTCTCAAACAAGCAACAGCTGGCCTCGGTGAGCCCCAGGCCTGGCATTAGCAGCAGTCAGCCTAGATTCACAGCTTGGCTTCACCTGGGAACTTCCAAACCCAACACAAGCAGCAGCATCTCAGATTGCTTTACAACTCAAGCAGGGTGGCCCCAGGAAGAACACAGGTGGGGGCTGACCTTGGCCTGCACCACCTGAGAAACCCCAGGGTCAGCACACCCAGCGGACAGCTACAGACCACGTCAGAGCACCTCCACTCTGCCCCTGCACAGTTGATCTTCCACAGAAGTCAGAGAGTGGTGGTCAGTGGTCACAGCCAATCCTTGAAGCTGACTGGCCTGGGTAAGTCCCTCCCACTGACCTGCCAACAGCAATCAGGGCTCGACTACAGGTAAAATGTGTACACAGCCCACATGAAGGGTCCACCTCAAGTACCCAACTTGGGTGATAGGGGAGGTTGTGCCACTGGACCCTATAGGACACCTACTACATTAGGCCATGCTACCAAGACAGGGAGTCATAGCATCTCTACCTAATACATAGAAACGAACAGAGAAGCTTCCAAAATGAGGAGACAAAGAAACACGGCCCAAATGAAGGAACAGATCAAAACTCCTGAAAAAGAACTAAACAAAATGGAGATAAGCAATCTATCAGATGCAGAGTTCAAAACACTGATTATAAGGATGCTCAAAGAACTTAGTGAGGACCTCAGCAGCATGAAAAAGAGCCAATCAGAAATGAAGGCTACACTAGATGAAATACAGAACAATTTACAGGGAAATAATAGTAGAGTGAATGAAGCTAAGAATCAAATCAATGATTTGGAACATGAGGAAGCAAAAAACCAATCAGAACAACAACAAGAAAAAAGAATCCAAAAAAAAAAATGAGGATAGTATAAGCAGCCTCTGGGACAACTTCAAGAGGTCCAACATTCGCTTTATAGGGGTGCCATAAAGAGAAGAGAAAGAGCAAGAAATTGGAGATCTATTTGAAAAAATAATGAAAGAAAACTTCCCTAATTTGGTGAAGGAAATAGACATACAAGTCCAGGAAACACAGTGAGTCCCAGTTATGATGGATGCAAAGAGGTCCACTCTAAGACACATCTTAATTAAAATACCAAAGTTAAAGATAAAGAGAGAATCTTAAAAGCAGCAAGAGAAAAACACTTAGTTACCTACAGGGGAGAACCCATAAGACTATCAGCTGATTTCTCAAAAGAAACTTTGCAGGCTAGTAGGGATTGGCAAGACGTATTCAAAGTCATGAAAAGCAGGGACCTACAGCCAAGATTGCTCTACCCAGCAAAGCTATCGCTTAGAATTGAAGAACAGATAAAGAGCTTCCCAGGCAAGAAAATACTAAAGGAGTTCATGATCACCAAACCATTATTATATGAAATGTTAAAGGGACTTATTTAAGAAAAAGAAGATCAAAACTATGAACAATAGGATGGCAATAAATACATATCTATCAACAATTGAATCTAAAAAACAAACTAAGCAAACAAGAAGAACAGAGACAGAATCACGGATACGGAGAGCATTTTGATGGTTGCCAGATGGGAGAGGGCATGGGGGAATGGGTGAAGAGGTGAGTGGATTAGGAAGTACAAATAGGTAGTTGCATATGGGAAATGGAGTAGCCAAAGAATTATACGCATGACCCATGGACATGAACAATGATAGGGGGATTGCCTGAGGTCATGGGAGGTGCTGGGAGGAGGGGGGCAAAGTGGGAAAAATCAGCAAAACTGTAATAGTATAATCAATAAAATGTAATTTTTTAAAAAAAGAATTTTTGAGCCAGGGTTTTAAAAAGATAAATTGGCACAATGTATAATGTTGCTACAGAGATTACTTAGAAGATTTGAGGAGATAATGTTGGCAGTGAAAATGGAAAGGAAGTGACAAGCACAAGAAACGTGGCAGAAGTGGCGTCTGCAGGATTGTCTGAATCTGCTGAGCAAAGGGAGAGGGAAGCAGCAAAGGCTAACACCAGGCTGTCAACCCAAATGACTGGGAGACTGGCCTGCTGCTTTCATCACTAGAAGTTCAAGAGAAGGAAAGATCTAGGACGGAATGAGTGGGAGGGTTTCCTGTTGTACAGGCCAAATTTGAGATTCCCACAGGACATTCCGCTGGAAGAGTCCAGAGCTAACTGGAAATGCAGATCTGGGAGCAGAGGTGAAAGGGCTCATCCTGAAGGTTCTCGCAGCCGAAACTGCGAGAGTGGTTGATGTTGCTGAGTTGGGAAGAAGGAAAAGAGACATGAAGGGTTTCCAGGCCAGGATTTGGGGCATTATGGTGGCAGTCTGGAGCGGAAACCGTGGCGAGAAGAGAAGTTGGTGGAAGAGGTCAGTGAAGAACCTGGGGAACGTGGCATATGGGGCTCAGGCAGCAAGAGTTCGGGGAAGGGGAGCCTCGTTTTTGCCCCTGCAGGCGGGCTAAGGAGTGTGGGGACCGAGGGAGAAGGCCCTGGTCTTTATCACTTTAAATTCTTACTGATTTTGTTGGGTTTAGTTTTGGGGATAGCTTCTTATGTTTCTGCTCATTCATAGACACTTACATTCTTGGTCCAGTTGTCTATGCTCAGAAAACTATAGGCACTTCATGTCTGATGTGAATAAGATGTCCTTATTTCTCACCCTATATCCAGTGTGAGTCTGAACACATGCCAGAATACTTTAAAAAGAATCTATAATGCATGGCCTCTGTCCCTGAAACTCCAGATCTATTAATGCTGCTCCTCACCCACACCACCTGCCATTGCCTCGGCCCCATTAGTGTGCTCTGTATTTTGGGCTGCCTCTTCCCAGAATTGTAGACATGCCCCAGAGGTGAGTTACCATTTCTGATGAAAACATCAAAGGAGGACAGTCTGAGAATCAGTGCAAGGAAGGAAGGGAGAAGGTGCTGATACGCGTTGTTTTCTAGGCACCGTATGGGTGCTTTGCCTTCATTATCTCATTTAATCTGCATAATAACCCTGTGGAGTAAGTGGTATTATCCCCATTTTACAGATGAGGAAACTGAGACGCAGAGAGGTTAAGTGGCTTGCCCAAGATCACACAACTAGTAAGTAAGTGTGAACCCAGATCTGTCTGACTCCCGAGCCTGCGCTCTGTCCCGCTGCGTTCCACTGAGGCTCTGAGTTTGGAGTTCTGAAGCTGGCGCGCCACTCCCGGAGTCACAGGGAAGCGGCCTGGCCTCCTGGGGAAGCCAGCTTTGGGTGTGATATGTAAATACATGTACCCATTGCTGATACCTGTGTCATTTTTGCCTTAAGTGCTTTTTAATTGTTCCTGAGAAGAACTTTTATGTAATTTGTATTATTTTAAGGTCTGCTAACAACACTTAAAGACCCATTGCCTCTGGAGAATGGAATTGGAGGTGAGGAAGGGTAGGGCAGGAAGCTGTTGTTTCCACTACATGTCCTTTTTCTTTTTTTTTTATGTTACATTGATTTTATAAAACATCCCTGAAAGACCAGATACTGAGATACAACAGCAAATACTATGAGTACACAAAAGAACATGCTTTGCTAAGTTAATGACGGAGATATATTTTTATAAAATCACAAAACTTCCCAACTTACTGTTTCAGATTTTGTACGTCTGTTCTTTTATGTGAAGGTCCGTAATGAGTTTTACAAGGACACGCAGGGTGTGATACTGGTCTACGATGTTGGGCAGAAAGACTCCTTCGACGCCCTGGACTCATGGCTGGCAGAAATGAAGCGAGACCTTGGACCTCACGGGAACACGGAAAACATTGTGTTTGTAGTGTGTGCCAACAAGGTACCTGCTCTAGAAATGGCGTGCCCGCCTTTCTAGATTTATCATGAGACGAACGCAGCTCTGAGTTTGGGGGAACAGATAAAGATAAAAGAAAAAGTCCTTATTTGGTAATAAAAGAATATAACTATAACTTTTCAAAGCATATCCCTAAAACGACAATTTTTAAAAATCTGGTAGATCAGATTTCGGTGTATGTGCGTAAATACTGTCTGAAATGGCATGCCCTGCTTCTGTTACATAAACCTTGAACGTAATGTAACCTTATCCATTTTTAATGTGTCTGGTGCCATAGTTGGGAAATGATATTGGTGGCTGAGTGGGAGACGGGGATCCTAATTATATCACACTTTAATCTGATTGGAGGAGGGGTGGAGGTGAAAAGAAGACTATGGGAGGGTGTGAAAAGCAGACAGAGCCCCTTGAATGTGAACAGCAGGAGTTTTCTCAGTGGACAAAGTGGGAAGCGCAGTAACAGGCACTTGCTTTCCACAGGAAATCAGTTCACATTCAACATTAGTAATTTTTTTGTCCCTTGGGGTCCTGGTAGTGTCATGTACTAGTGCTGGGTTCATGTAAGAAAGACTAGTGTTCACTTGGTAAAGGGTCGGCAGAGAGCTCACTGGGCCTCTCCAGTGGGACAAGGCTGGACTCTTCCCTGCCCCTCCGTTTGCTGTTTCAGATCGATTGTGCCAAGCTCCGCTGTGTTGATGAAAGCGAAGGGCGTCTCTGGGCTGAGAGCAGGGGGTTCCTGTACTTTGAAACTTCAGCACAAACTGGAGAAGGAATTAATGAGATGTTCCAGGTAACTCAGCAGTGTGTCGTTTCAGAATCTGTGTCCAGGCTGCCCATACCAAAGTTTAGTTTAAATTATGAGAAGCAAAAAAGGAATTTCTTATTAGAATAAGCTCTTTCTTTTCAGAAGCTTGTGAGCGAAACAGAAAAAGCGAGGATATGAATATGAGTATGTGTGTGTGTGTGTGATGCCTGCTGCTGTCTACTTCAGACCAGACCTGGCCAATCATCAGAATTATGTGGCAAACTCTTCAAAATACAGATTGCTGCCTTCCAGACCTAGTGGAAGTTTAATGTTGTGGTGGAGCCAGGAATCTATATTTTGCAAAAGCTTTCTAGGTGATTCTGATGATTATCAAGTTTAACAACAGCTATTATATGCTTACTTAAGTGAGATAAAGGATTTCTTCCAACTACCTTTGGTTACATTTGTATACATAACCGAACGGAAGCCCGACTTTGGCAGAACCACCTGCCCTGCCTAAGATAACCCAGCACTGCAGGCCCCGGGGCTGCGGTTCACGGACAGGAGCCCATCGTTGCAGAGGACCGCCAGGCCCAGGTAAAACCCAGGTCTCTCCAAGCAAGCAGGCGGCAGAAGGGTGTGCTCATGTTGCAACCCGAATAGGTGGCCACTTTTTAAAATTTACTAATCTTGAGTAATTTTAAAGGGAGAAAGCTATTTAAACACTAATGTATGAAGTCAAGTTAACTCTTAATTATAAATCCACTTAGAAGTAAGTGGTGGCATGAATAATGCATTTTTCTTATGAATATATCTGATATTCTGGGAATTTTTAGCATTTCAAATGATGTAGCTATACTATAAAGAGTGGTTCTTAATCATTGAGTGGGATTTTACTTAATCTTTCATGCTGAATTTTCTTCTCACAAGCTGTCACCCCTCCTATTAGAAGACAGGTTTCATCCTCAACTGACAGGTGAAATTGGGCATCAGTAGCTTCTGTTTCAAGACCAAATAAGGTTGATGTTGGTTTGCCACGTTTCTGTTCTTCTGAGTACACAGTTCTATGTGGCTTTGTGCCTATTTATGTGCAATAATAATGCTTAACCATTTGAAGAGTATTTCACAATTCTGGAGGAGTTTACAAACTCCATCACATTGAAGACCCTTAACAATGTGTGTCAGGGGTCATTCTTCTCTCAGTTGTGAGGGCAGCTAAGAATAGTAGTAATTTGTCCAAGAGTTATAAATAATAACTGTTAGAGATCAAATCATCGCTTTGAAGATGTCAGTCCTTTCTCTTTTGGCCTCTGTTGTGTCTCATGAGATGTTAGTACCCATTGTTACTCTTACTTCTTTGTGTGTAATGTCTTTTTCCCCCGCCTTCAGCCACTTTCAAGAGTTTCTCTTTACCTTTGGTTTTTAGCAACTGTGCTATGTGCCTGGATGTGGTTTTACTTATATTTATCCTAACTAGAGCTTGTTGAGTTTCTCAGATTGGTATGCAGATGTTTTTTCCTGAAATTTGGGAAGATCTTTTTTTTATTTCTTTATATACACGTACATGTATCAGTTGATTTTTGTCCCTTTATTTCTTTATATACACGTCTATGTATCAGTTGATTTTTGTCCCACAATCCTTGAGGTTATGTTTATTTCTATTCCATTTTTTTTCCTGTTTTTCAGATTGCATGGTCTTTATTACTCTGACTTCAATCACTGTTAAGCCCACTGAGAATTTTTAATTTAGTATTTTTCAGTTCTACAATTTGCATTTGGTTCTTTTGTAGAGTTCCCAATTCTCTGCTGAGATTCTCTATCCACTCATTAAGAGCATGTTTTCCTAGAATTCTATGATCATATTTTCTTTTACCTATGAAATATTTGCTTTATTATGAAATTTAAGTTATTGGAATATATTAAAATTTTTTAAGATGATGCTTAAAAGGAATTCCTGTTTTTGCAAAATCAGTTCTACTGTGGGATGTGTTTTCTTTTTGCAGACCTTTTATGCATCCATAGTTGATTTATGTGAAAATGGTGGGAAACGTCCCATCACAAATAGCAGTGCTAGTTTCACCAAAGAACAAGCCGACACCATTCGCAGAATTCGAAATAGTAAAGACAGCTGGGACATGTTGGGGGTCAAACCTGGGGCCTCAAGGTAAGCAGTGCTCTGTGATATTAGTTCTGAGTTCTATTATAGAGAAAGATTCAGTTGTCAAAATTATAGGGACAATACATCTTTTAATTGTCTAGAAATATGAAGATGTGGGGAAATATATTAGATTACTTAATAATGCTCCTTCACTGAATTTTCTGAGTACCAGTTATTCAGTTGATAGCAATTGCCCGATGTGGGAACTGTGTAGTGTATATGTATGAATACTTTCTGAAGTGGTATGCTCTGCTTTGGTTGAATAAAAACCCTGAAGCTAATGTAACCTTAAAAAAATACCTTACAAAAGAGAATTCTTACGTTATAGAATTTTAGAGGGGGAAAATGTTACAATCAGCTTGTCCAAATATTTCCTTCCATAGCTGGAAAACCCGGGACTTAGTGATTAAACACATTCAGTAACCTTGGGAGCTAACGGCAGAGTTGGTTCTTGACCCTGAACACTGTGCATTTGTGTCTGTTTTTCCCAAACGTCCTGCTACTTCCTCATTTGTGTGTGTTTGTTATTTTAGCCAAAAGAATTATTTGGGAGAAAAATAAATAAATCACTATTCTTTATTGCTTGTGCAAGAATAAATCGTTGTTCAGTATGGTTATATAACTTTTTTCCCAATTTATTGAAATATAATTCCCATGCAGCATTGTATAAGTTTAAGATATACAACCTAATGATTTGACTTATATATATTATTAAAAAGATACAAGTTTAGTTAATATCCATTATCCCATATAGAAAAAAAGAAAAGGTTTTTCATTGTAATGAGGACTCCTGGGGTCTTCTCTCTTAAGAATTTCCTATATCTACATACATTTTTACTATCTACTACTGCTGTTACTGTGCATATTATAATTGGTAAATTCTCAGATCTTTTTACTTGCGCCGTAGCCTTTCTCTCCACGCTCTCCCCTTCTGCTTTTCCACCTTGATTCCCTCACACAAAAAGGTACATCTGGAAACTACCTTGTCAGTGTCAACAACATTAAGTTTCTCTTCTCCAATTTTGTCTCATAGCATATCTTTAGGTCCAGAAGGAAAGCGGGGAGGGGGAGAGGAAACGGTTACTGGCCATCGTCACTTGCCAGACGTTGCTGAGGGCGCTTTAACCCTGTGAAGGAATTCAGATGACCTCACGTACATAGCACACAGTTAGTCGGTGTGATTTCAATGTCCCTTTAGACTTTCCATGGTCTCGCTCTAAATTCTTCCATTTGATCCTCAAGGAACATTGGCTCTAAAACTAAGAAACTATTACTTTACTTATGAATTAAATTAGAGCAATATTTATTAAGGAAAAAAGAAACTTTGGTTTCTTATTTATTCACCGTGGTTAATTGGAATCTACCAAAATTTACAGGACCTCCATTAAGTTCCATACCCTTAACCGATATAAACATGTAGTTTCTGGTTTTTAAAAATTTTTTTTTCTTTTATTGATTCTAGAGAGAGGGCATGGGAGGGAGAAAAAGAGAGAAGCATCGATGTGAAAGAGAAACATCAATCGGTTGCCTCTTGCACACACCCCAACCTAACCCACACCCCAGGCATGTGCCCTGACCAGGAATTGAACCATGACCTTGTGGTTTGCAGAATAACACCCAACTAACTGAGTCACATCAGCCAGGGCAACGTGTACTTTTCTCTCTTTTGTTCTTTGGGTATATCAAACTAATTTTGTATGTCATTGAATACTTTTAGGCAAAACCTAAAAACATTTTTTTTTAAGTTACAGAGAGTTTTAATGTTTTTTCAGTGCTGTTTATCATTCTTGAACTTTAGGAAAATCATCTTCAGTAGAATTGATCGATTTCTTACACACTTGACTGAGTCTTGTTTCTCAAAAATTTTCCTTGCAATTCTCCCTGCTACCCAGGATGTTTAAAAGTACTCCTAGGGCAGAGGACCAGCCTGACTGTCACACTGAGACCCAATGGACACATTCCCTCAGGAAGCAGAGGGGCTGGGGGACCCACCCAGCCCTCCCTGGGGCGGAGAGCAAGGCGCTAGGGAAGCTGTTCTTGCCTCGAGACAGAGTCTTTTAGGGGGAATGTGATCCTTGTTAGCTAATATCAAAATTATCTATGTAGAAAAGCTACATGAAAGATTAAACAAGAAAATTCAGGACTCCCCTAAGAGCAGACAACAGGAAAAGCCTTAGAATGTATGCCTAAGACATGGAGAACTGTTAACATGGCCCCATGACCTCTGTCTCTCCGAGCTGACTCACAGACTTTCCATTACATCCAAAATGTCAAAGATCATCTCTCTAATTTGCAGAGCCAAACTAGAAGTCCTTCTGATACAAAGTAAAGGAGAAAACCTCAGACATTCGGGAAAGCACCACATCCCAGCTTATAGGACAACGGGAACCCTGAATTACAAAAGGAAAGTGGAAAGAAAAACCATCTGGTAGTGACAGAGCCGGACTCTGACCAGAGCGGTGGCTGGGTGTGTAGGAGCCTGTCAGAGGCCTGACCCCTGATGAAGAGCAGGGCAGTGACAGGGAAGGTGGCCTCCAGGCCCCTCCCCGCCAGTCCCTGCTCACTGAGAGCCTCAGAAGCCTGCGGATGGCCCCTGGAGCTCTGCTGGTCTTTGGAGAAAGACTCTTTGTTACTGCTTCTTTCCTCTTTAGATAATAGTAATTTCTCTTATTCCTTCTTTGGCCTCAGGTGCTCCTTTCCGTGCCCCCTTTGTGGTCATTGGTGTCACCGTCTTCCCCGGGCCCCAGATTCCCCGGAACCCTGGAACTCATCCCAGCCCCCTCCTTACGTCTGACCCGCCTGTACGCCCAGTTCATCATCTGCCTCCAGCAGCTCTTTCTCTGTATTACCTCTCTTATCTTCCCTTCCACTGTAATCTGAACTCTTTATACTCGCACTTGGGTTATGGTAACAACCTCCTACCTGTCTCCTAACTTCAAGAAACAGCATTCCCAGCACCGTTTTGCCATGAAACGGCTACTATTGTTGTTGTTGATCAAATCCAGCTTTTCTGTTGTTTTGTCTTCATGGCCTGTCACTTAGTGACCCCTGCCCCTGGCCCACTCGGTTTCTCATACTTCCCACGCCGTACCCACGCTCTGTTCCTAGCCTCTGCCAGTTCTCGCATCGCTCTGTATTTCCCCACCCCTGTGTTAATCCCCAGGCCCCACTGTCCAGAGGTCTGGTCCAGGGGGCCTGCCCTGACCGCCCACGTCCTCATTGCTCCAGCCAGCAGAGACTTGCTGCATGCCTGCGAGGTGCCAAGTGCAGTCTGTTTTCATCTGATCTTTCTTTTACCAAGAGTTTTCTCCATGTTTATATACTCATCGTGTATTGTTTTTTTTCCTACTTGTATGTTACACAGGGTCTGGCACAAATAACACCCCTTCTTTATTATAAAATCATAAGCGTGTAATTCTGTAATATAACAGTCACACTCAAGTATACCATATGACATTTTAGGTAAAATGTTCAAATTAAAACTATAAATTACTACACCCGTATTATTACCCTTCCATCCACACTCGAGCAGGCGTTGCTTCTGCTGGACCCTGTATGTTATTTGTTTGTCACTTGTTGGTTTCCTAGTCCCACCTTTGGAAAGGATAGTGATTGGAAAGGGTAGGAATATGCTTACTGCAAGAGCGATTACATTATCCAAATGGCTAAACGCGGTGCACCGGGCTGTCCCTGTCGCTGACGTAGAGCTTTGCTTCTCTTTGTAGGGACGAAGTCAATAAAGCGTATCGGAAACTCGCTGTGCTGCTTCACCCCGACAAATGTGTAGCACCAGGTAGTGAAGATGCCTTCAAAGCGGTTGTGAACGCCCGGACAGCCCTCCTGAAAAACATCAAGTAGAAGGGAGAAAAAAAGACAAGTGTCGGGCCCAAGGACAAACAGACTTTCCCTGGAGGTAAAATTGCCAACGTGGATTGTTTCCTCCACAGAACCTTACTGCACTTTTCACTCATCTGTTGTCATTTGTAAATCAATGATTCAGGAGTCTATTACCATTTTAGAGAGAGATGAAGTGAAGAGAACCGAGTGCCACTTGAACACCAGAGTTCAGTTCATATTTCCAGATTGGAATCAAGTGCCCCTGTAGGCCCCTCCCTAGGGAAAGTCCATGAGACTTCTGGAGAGAGGAGGGAGGACAGGAGGACCCTTTCACCTGCCTGCCCTCCCTCCCTCCCTCCCTCCCTCCCTTCCCTTTCAACATCAGAGAAGAAAACAGGAAAAACAGAAGCAGACAATAGCAAAACCCCTGAAAGTTTGGTGTGACCTCACAAGCAAGTCGCTTCTTTCGGAATGAGTTCCATAGGTGCTATTTTAACCATCCATCAAAAAACAATGAACTCTTAGCAGCAGCCCTTTGGAAGTACGTGAGCAAAAGCGATACAGTTCTGAATTCAGCAGCCCGTTTTTGACATTTAGTCCGTTCCCTTCTCCAGCCACCAGGGGGAGAGACAGGCCAGTCCTAAGTGAATCAAAGCGATGGCAGCCGCCCCTCTGGGTACACTGTACCCCTAGTCGCGCCCCCAAACCGGGGGCCTTTCCCTGGCTGTGCAGGAGGGTGCTGGCTGCAGCAGGGAGCATCATTGCCAAGGGCTCAGGAATGAGACCCAGGACGGGTACGTGCAGGCCACACTGGCTTGTGCACCCATCTCGTTCGTGCACAACCAGCTGGCTCCGGCGTGCTGATGCCGCAGGAGAGCCCCCATGGGAGGCTTATGCCTTGTCTCATTTCTGCCTCATTTGCCATAGACAGGTGGGAAAGGCGGGGGCGCCTCTCAGCAAGCCAGGCCTCCACTCTACTTCCCCATAGTGTTAGTTCCCTCTCCTCCTCCCTCTTGTTTTGTTGTACACCACGTCTGCCATCATTTCTCTCTCCTTGGACCCCTGGCTTCCAGCCACTGCCTGCTCTGTCCTCCCTTACAAGCCTTGGCCTGGGCCTGGTTGACCAGAGACAAGTATGGATCCTTTGGGCAGTGGTGGAGGGAGAGACCTTAAAGCCGGCAGGGGAGGACTCTCCATGGTTTTGCTTGGGTTCCAAATTTCCGAATAGTACTATTTTTAAACTACAGGTTATGATCACATAGAGAAAAACATTTTCTTGCCCTAGTCCCCTCCTCCGTCTCCAAGGGATGAATGAAGATCAAGCGTTGGGACTGGCCTTTCTCTCAGAACCCATACGGCCATTTTCATTGCGTGGCCTGTGACCACGTCACTGTCGTTACAATATCCATATTCTCACTAATTGGCTCTTTGAAACGTGACTGCCTCTGAATTTTAAGTAGCTGTCCCATATCGACTGCCAGCTAGCACACCTTCCCGCCTGAGGAGGGGAGCCGCTTCCGTTTCATTCAAGCCCACGGCGGTCTTCTGGATTCTCCCCCTCAGCAAAGCAGCTTCCTTCACATGGCCACACTCGGGCTGCATGGAGCTTGCTGGCAGTAAAACCAGAGCATTGATTTCCAGTGTGCGTTTTCGTCTTGGTGGCACTGAAAATGTCCTTCATGAACCGAGATCTGAGATACAATTTCTTGGGGGGTTTTCCTCTGGTGTTTTAATGTTAACTAGCCCTGGGACTGCAGAACCCCAGGCCAAAGTTTGTCAGGACCTAAATGTTGCTTAAGGCCTTCATCATGCCTACAGTGATTAAACATCAATCTGTTCTTGCAACCAAATTTAGGAGTCGTGTGCAGGAGGGGTCATGCACAGTAGTGTCAACCCTAATTGACCTAACAGCTCGCTGAGTGTGAGGCCCTGTGTAAAAAGCTCGTGCCAGCTGCTGTCGCTGCTATTAAGCACCTATTGGCCCCTCATTCAGCTACAGTGTGCAGATGAGCACGTACAGCAGAGAGTTCTTCGGGGCCCCTGTTCACACCCTTATGTAAGGAGTACCTGTTGAAATTCAGCCCGATCTTGAATCTGAGGTCTTGAGACTCAGTTCCCAGTACCTTCATAATGAGAGTTAAGGATGGTCACGTAGTATTTATTTATGTAAAAGAAAGAAAAAAAGGAAGTTAAGCTTCAAGGTCCTAGAATTTTTCTGATTTCATAATTCTTGAGAAGAATATCAAATGATAATGAAGCTTGATCTGCAATGAAAAGTTTTTTTGGTAGTACTTCATACAAACTTAACAGACCTCTGTACAGTAATTTAACTTCTTGGTGCAAATGTGTCCTTGGTAGTTCAACCTTAAAATTATTCAGCCAGTTGGGATTTCAAAATATATCAGTGAGAGTAACAACTAACAGAATAATTTCGATGGCTACAAAAAAACATTTATAGAGAATCTTGTTTTTCAAAAAGAATAAAAAGTTTGAACAGCTATTATTAAAGAAAAGCCATTTCTTCCACCTCTGAGTCACCGAGAATTACCACTTTTAAAACTCGTTAGAAATCCCTGGAGGCGCCTCAGATCAGCCCTCCAGCCTACCCAAGCCTTTAAAACACGCCCGCCCTTGTTCCTCTGTTCCCCTTCCCTGCCTCCTTTTGGATTGATGTTCTCTACCGTCAGCACATCTCTCGCTTCAGCCCTGTCATCCTACTTCACGTCCACGCGTTCTTGGTGTTGGTGGTCTGTTGACTGAAGAGTCCAGAGTCGAGTGTTGTGCTGTCCCCCAGCATAAACTGCTCTGATTCAGTAGCTTGCACAATATTCCTTAATACTCACATTTACCTCAGGAAACTTATAGTATGCTCTCAGCATCAAATTCCCAACTGGTGAATATTTCTGTATACCCATAAACTAGAACCTAATTCACCGTTAGTTAAATGAGCCATCGATAAGGCAGTGGAATTTCTGGAAGTCGGAGTAAGAATGTAGCATCGGCAGTGAGGGAGCTGCTCCTCGCAGAACACAGTCTAGCGGGAGAGGCAGGCTTTGCAGGTTCAAGTCAGAGAGGGGGGCTATTATGTTTGACAGTGACAGTGCCCCTCTAAGAAGTACTTGCAGCATGCGCTGGAATGTCACTTCTCCACCCCACTCCATCCAGCTCACCCGGTCTGCCAGTGATTTGGTAAGACTTTTGAAAATGAATTTAGCTGCAAAACATAGCTAACCACCTTCCATGGCAAGTTTTGCAAAGTGAAAAGAGGTTCGCCCTTCTTGTGATCACTGTTTGGCACAATTGTGTGACATAGTACTGTTTGTATGTTGGTTTTTTCATTAAACATCCCTAGAGAAGACAAAAGTTTAAACCTGTGACGTGATACCTTAGATTGTGTCTAACAAGCAGTGCAATATTAAGCTGTGCAATAAAGGCCTTGTTGGTGAAATGACTTGTTGGAAAGTTGGACAATTAGGGTTAGTGTCCTGCGTTTGTTGCTTGTGGGCGCATTTGTCCCTTTGACTGTGAAGGCAGAGTCTCTAACCAGAGTTTGGTCTTACAAGGTAATTTACATATTTGCTTTGTGTTGAAATAACTGAAAATGTTAAATCTAACAGTTGTTTATGTCTTGTATAGAGAGTGCCATATGTATTTAAGTTGTGTATTTTTATAAAGTAAAGCCGAATATCAAACACTGGTCTGTGGGCTGCACTTATTGGAACATTGATCCTTAACGTGAAACATGTTAGTTTGGAAGTCAGTCTAGGTCCTCACCAGCTGCCACCTCTAGCAGTAAGTAAGACGTCTAGCTTTGGACTCCAGGTGGTGAAATGGAAGAGATTTTTGTTCATCAATACATCAGGCTAGCCTAACCTTACTAACTTGCGATGAAAGTGTTTTGGTCTCTTAACGATACAAATATTATGTTTGCCTTTTTAATTCAGATAAAACATCTCATTTTATTTTTATTTTTAAATCCTCACCCAAGGACATGCCCATTTATTTTAGAGAGAGAGAAAGGAGAATAGAGAGAGAAACATTGATTGGCCACTCCCCCACATGCTTCCCGACTGGGGATCGAACCCATGACCTTTTGTTGTATGGGATGATGCTCGAACTAACTGAGCCACTGGGCCAGGGCATGTTGTTATCTCATTTTAATAATTCAGATCTTAATAATTCAGTTAACCAGTCTCTGGACAACAAGAGCCCTCAAGTAATAGGCTGCTGTGAGCCCGGAGTTGGGAAGTGGGAAGCCTAGTAAGGCCGACCCACAGAAGGCGGCCTCCAGAGGGCCCCGTCAGGAGCTCCAATGTGCACTGTGAAGGGCCCTCACCTGAGAGTGCCCACCGCTCGTCTGGGAGAACTGCTCTACTTTCACACACTCCTGCGTTCCGAAGCAGAGCTGCCAAGTCCTGTCTTCCTTTTTCTACTTAAGTTACGTGGAGTTTTCTTTCTGTTATTTGTAACTAAAAGAATATTAGATCATAGTAGACACTGAGGATCACAAGCAGGGATGAGACAGCTGTAGTCTCTAGACTGATACAATATTTGATAGGTATATTATAGAATTTTATATATTAAAATATATCCAAATACTTAGTGCTTCTCAACTGGGGTCTTTGGCTATGTTTTAAACCAGTAATAATGAAGCGGGGGTAGGACTGAGGGTGGGAGGTGGGGGTGGGTGGGGCAGGGGAAAATGGTGGCAGGAAAATGGAGACAACTGTACTTGAGCAAGAATAAAAAAGAAAAAATATATTTAAAAAATAATAAACCAATAATAACCAGGTATAAGCAAAAGAAATATTAGGTTTATTCATTTTGTTTCAGGGTCAGTTTAAAATGCCACATTTTATCTAGCTTTTTAGTTTCTATTTCATCCATTGCTTGTCAGGGGCACTTCTAATTTCTTAAATTTTATCGTTAAAACAGTCATTCACCGTGCATATATTTATCGAGCAACTGCTATGTGCTGGCCCCGTTTTAGGCGCTTGAGATACAGCAGAGCACAGAACCAACAAAAGTCCCCGCCCTAAGGAGCTGATGTTACAGTTCCATTATTTTTTTAAAATGTGTGGAGTTTTGAAGAAAGTTCTTTTTTTCTATAGGTTTATTTCCTATAGTTTTCTTTCTTATATGCGGTTTTATAGTTAACACTGATTGCTACTACATACAGAAGATCATGGAGGCTGTTAAAATGCTGCATTACTTTTGTCGTTGAGATCTTAACCGTTATCATTATACCAAGCTGCTTTTCACGTGGGGCCCCGAGCCTGTAGTTCTAGACTTGGGGCATTTCTTTATGTATTTTATAATTATAATTAAAATATTAGCATATTCTTCCAAAGCAGTTGTTATGTTTCTGTTCATTTTGAAAAGAAAATGTCTAGAATCTAAATTGTTGTTTTAGTTAAATCCATAGTGTGTACCTGTGATAAGTTGACTCTTCTAAAGGATGCATGACTTTAGAAAAACTATTTCTCCCTGCATCCAAAACAGTTGTTAGTGATAATTATAAAATCAGCAGATATAGCCCATGAAAGCATTTGTACCAGAGAAGAGAATGTGAAAGTCTGCTGCGATGAGGGAAATTCACGTGACAAGTGTCTCCATGGCTTAGATATCACTGTGTGAGTGTGATGTGAACATTCTTCTGGTTTTGAGTTTCAGAGAAAATAAGAGGTTAATAAAATAAATACTAAGGAGAGAGAAGGCATCTTAGTGGTTCAATAGCAAAACAAAAGGAAGCAAAAGAAACATGGTTTCTTTTTTGTTTCTGTTCTGACTAGAAGGGAGCAAATAGAAAAGCCGGTGTTTGTCACATGTTTTTAGTGACAACACTATTTCTAGTGAACTCCCACAGGGGATCTCCATATTAAAAAAGGAGTTAAGAGCATCATTTTATCAGGATGAATTCACGCTTTTCACTCTGTATAATCACTCTGTATGATCACTCTGTATATCACTCTGTATAAAAGTAATCTACCTGGCAGCCCTCCCATCTCAGTGAGATGGGGGCATTTATATCAGGACACGATGAGCCCCAGGCAACGGCCTCATCCTCACAGGTGCTGGTGAGCTTCAAGGAATCAGGTTCAAGGACAGTTAAGGCTTTAGCCCCACACTCTACTGACGGGCAGTGCGAAATAAGGACGCTGTTTCACAAGGTGTCCCAGTGAAATGTTCAACGTAGGGTCAAGCACTGTGGCTTCGTGTGCGAGGCAAAGAGCTAAGCTTCTCATCATAAGACATGAATAAGACTTCCAGCGGCTGGAGCTGTCTATAGGGAGAGGAAGAAAGAACTAGGTGTGGCAGAAGGGTGGGGTGCTGAGAAGGATAATGGGAAAGGTATTAGATATTTCAAATTACTAGATACTGCATAATGTTAGAAAGAAAGCCAAAGAAAAGTTCCCAGTGGCAGAACTGAAGGACTTTTATGAGTACAGATATCTTCTGTAATATTAGCACCATTTTACAGATGAGAAAATTGAGGCTCCGAGAGGTGAAGCAACTCACTTGAGGCCACACGGGAAACTATTCAAACCCAAACTTGCCCACCTTCCGAACCCAGGCTCTCTGCCCACGCTGTCAGCCTCAGGATGTAGATTTTAAAATACTCTGCTTCACATTCATAAATAATATTCTACCTGCTTGTTCCATGCCCCTTACCTGGACATAGCTAGACTTGTTTTTTGAAAAAACCACAGAGATACAGTTTTTCTCGTCAATGACACAAGTTCAAACCCTGCATGTGTGCATAGGAATGAAGGAAAGTTTCTTCTGGGCTGTGCCCAAGCCAAGAGGAAGTTAATATGATAACTGAAGTTAACGGTGTGTTAAAATATGGAATATAGTATATTTGCGTATATTTATTAACAGGGTTTTTTTAAGTGAAATTTTGAATTGACTCTTGCAGAACTCCTTATGCCTCCCGAACAGCTTGAAAAATCACGTCTTGAGGGATATTCACTCAAGCCAGCAACTAAAAGCTAAGTAAGCCTGAGAATCTAAGAAACAATTTGGGGCTGGGGTATGCGGGGGAGACACAGACAGAAAATCAATAAGGAAACATCAGGCTTAAGGGACACATTAAACGATACGAACTTCGTAGATACGTATGGAGCATTCCATTGAAAAGCACTTGCGTCTCCTTAAGTGCGCGTGGGACCTTCTCCAGGACACATCACTATCGAGTTAAGAGTGGAATCCAGATTCAACCCGTGGCTTGACTAGAGCCCGCCCCTTTGCCGCAGCACCCCCACACCCCTCTGCTCGGCGTCAGCCAGCCCCCTTCCGTCCTTTGTCTGTACACGTACGTCTCTTCGCCCTGCCCTGAGCCCCAGGGACACGGAGCTTGCCGGTGTTCTCTGAACACGCTGTGCCGTCCATGGCCTTGTGCCTCTGCGTTTGCTGCCCCGTGACCTGAAACACTGTTATGAACCGAATGCTTGTGCACCCCGCCGGTTCATACATTAAAGCCCTACCCACCAATGTGATAGTATTGGGGGTGGTTAGGGTTAGATGAGGTCATGAGGACAGAACCCTCAGGATGGGACCAGTGTTGGGAGAGGATGAGGCATCAGAGCTTCCTCGCTCCATCACGTGAAGACAACTGCCAGCCAGGGGGAGGGCCCTCACCAGGAACTGAATCTGCCAGCGCCTTGGGCTTGGACTGCCAGCCTCGAGCGCCGTGAGATGGAATCGTATGTTGTTTAAGCCACCCAGTCTGTGCTATGCTGTGACAGCAGCCTGAGCCAACTCCTTCCTCCCCTCTCCTCTTTGCCTGGCAAACTCTTACTGAACTTTCATATCCAGCTCAAAGCGCGTTCTCTGAAAGTTTTCTGGAATCACCTCAGCTGCCCAGGCACATTGAGTAGATTTTCTCCTCAGCAGGGTATGGGCCTCCACAATATACCACTTCTTTTAAAATTATTTTATTTTATTGTTTTTCCCATTTTGTCCCCTTATATCTTCCTACCCCCCTCCACAATCACTACACAGTTGTCCGTGTCCTTGAGTCCTTTTTCCTTTTTGCTCAATCCCTCCACCCCTTAACCAGCCCGCTACTGTCATCCTGCTCTCAGAGTCTGCCTCTATTTTGTTAGTTCAGTTTGTTCGTTAGATTCTATATATGAGTGAAATTATATGGTATTAGTCTTTCTCTGACTGGCTTATCTCACTTCGCATAACGCTCTCCAGGTCCACCCATACTATCGCAAACAGTAAAAGTTTTCTTCTTTTTTATGGCTGAGTAGTATTCCATTGTGTAAATGTCCCATAGTTTTATCCACTTATCTACCGATGGACACTTGGGCTGCTTGCATATCTGGGCGATTGTAAATAACACTGCAATAAACATAGGGGTACTTATGTTCTTTCAAATTAATGTGTTGGGTTCCTTCAGATGTATTCCCAGAGGTGGGATCACTGGGTCAAAAGGCAGATCCATTTTTAATGTTTTGAGGTATCTCCACACTGCTTCCCACAGTGGCTGCGCCAGCCTGCATTCCCACCGATAGTGTAAAAAGGTTCCCTTTTCTCCACATCCTCCCCAGCACTTATTGTTTGTTGATTTATTGATGATAGCCATTCTGACAGGTGAGAGATGATATCTAATTGTGGTTTTAATTTGTATTTCTCTCATGATTAGTGACATTGAGCATATTTTCATATGTCTATTGGCCATCCGTGTGTCCTCTTTGGAGAAGTGTCTATATAGGACAAAGGGCTATTGGGTTGTTTGTTTTTTTGGTGTTGAGTTTCATGAGTTCTTTATAAATTTTGGGTATTAACCCCTTATCAGATGTATCGGCAAATATGAAACCCATTCTGTGGGCTGTCTTTTTATTTTGTTGATGTTTTCCTTTGCTGTGCAAAAACTTTTTAGTTTGATGTAGTCCCATTTGCTTACTTTTTCTTTTCTTTCCCTTGCCTGGGGAGATAAATCCAATAAAATATTGCTATGTGCAATGTCTGAGATTTTGCTGCCCATGTTTTCTTCTATGACTTTTATGGGTTTGGGTCTAACATTTAAGTCTTTAATCCATTTTGAATTTATTCTTGTGTGTGGGGTTAGAAGGTTGTCTAGTTTCATTTCCAGTGTACTACTTATTGGTACATAGACCTTATCTTTCCTATTTTTGTGTCTTTGGTGCTGAATAAAAGCATAGTAAGTATTTGGTAAATGAATGAATGAACAACCTCTTTTTTTACTGAAATGTGAAATAGATTGTAGATCCTTTAACCACACAATTCCCAAGAGATTATGAAAAAAGTCACAGAACACAACTGAATATTGATTGATTTTTTAAAAAGAGCCAGAGCATAAGAAAATACGAAAAGTGTGGGTGCCATTAGCACCCAAATATGTTGCTCAATAACCACATCTTGGTGTAATTTTCTCGATGAAATTTGTGTTAAGTATTTCCCTGGTTTACAGAAGTTCCTCAGAAAAATGACAAGAGAGTTGGCTTTGCTAGGAATCAGGTCTGGCCTTTGAAGGGCATCAGCGCCAACGCTGTGACGGCCTAGCAATAGCCATTCCTCCCTTCCTCCCTGCCCATCCCTCCGCTGCGTGGCTCTGTTCAATCGTGAGGCATTGAAGCGCTTACAGTGGTACCAGTTCTATGGCCAGTGATTGGTTTCGAAGTGGGCATGTGACTTTTGTAGCCAAAACCACATAATGTGCATTGTCCTAGGGCGCTTCCATCCCTCCTGAAAAGTGAGGCATGGAAGGAAACTGCTCCTCTTCCTCCGTGGGACAATGTCATATCTGCGCATGACATTGGGTTGTGGCGCCATCTCAGAGCCTGCAGATAGGACATCATCCCACAGAAGAAGAGGACCAGGTAAGCGATGGGAAGTGACATGGGCCTTAATGATGGTTTTCAGCCACCGAATAACCAGCCTTAGACCTGCTCTACCCGAACACTGGGTAGAGACCCTATTCAGGGACTTGCTATAGAGGTAATACACTTTCTCTACTGTTTAAACCACTCTGAGTGGGGTGTGAGGTTACCTAGGGCAAAAGATCATCCTAGCTGCCAGCAACACCTCTAGCCTCTCCGCAGGAGAGGTGCCTGAGAACTCCTCCATTTGCAATTTATTAAGGAAAAGTTCCATGTTAAATTACAAGTCTTATCCTTGAGAGGGCTAAATCACTGAGCTTTTAATACCTTTGAATGTATTCATTTATTCCTAAGCATTCCTTCCACCATTAAGCATTTAAGTGCCTTTTCTATGCCAGTCATTCTGCTATACTCTGGGATCGCAAATGACGAACAATGAGTATCAATTTACAGCCATCATTTAAATCCTCCTCTCTAAAGTTATTTTAACATAATTACTTTCATTTAAAGGCACATTTGAAGTTAGACTTAATGCAAAATTGTGAATAAGATGAAAGTCTCCAGCTCCCTCCAAGTTACACAACTTCTGGGGGTGCTTTTATCCAGAGAAACAAAGAAGCATCGATGCTTCACCTGCCCCTGCCCGATGAAGGGGGTAAAGAACGGGGCGGAGGTGAAAGCTGAGTGGGCGAGGGAGACAGGAGACGTTCTCCCAGCCCCAGATGTGAGCAAGACTCCAACAGCGTGACGAAGAAGGAGCAGAGGGCTCCAAGCCCGCAGAAAGACTGACTCAACCTAGCAGTGGCTAAAAATAGTGGAGCAGGGTCATAAACTTTCCTGTCCAGACAGATTTAAAGCTGGTCGGTAGTGTGGGCTCTGCGGGGCTATTCATGACTGGAAGGGTTAGAGCCATCTTGACCGGAGAGCCTTATACGGGGCCTCTGGGTCCTTGCCCGGCTACAAATCAAGCTGTCACTCGCTTCCCACTTGGCAGGACCGGTGCATGGAAAGCCAGGGACACCCTAGAAGGGGGAATGGGTGAGAGGCAGAAAACCCACCCTGAACCCATTTTCCTGAGACGATTTTTAATAGAGTGGGGAAAAATGTTAAAATACAAGCTGAGGAGTTGTTTTTTGGTGTTTTTTTTTTTAAGGACGAATGTTTTTTAAAGGTTTTGAAAAAGCACAGCATGTTTTCTACTGAATGTAGTGCTTTCAGAACGGCACCTGGCTGTGCCCGGCATCCCCGTGGGGCCCAGCAGGGTTGGAGAAAGGGTGGCAAAGTGGGTAGCTAATGTATCCCCGCCACCACTTGCGCGGTAAACAGCATCTTTAAGAACATAAGAGGAAAATCAACGCCAGCATTAATTATTTAATAGATACGAAAATTATTATGTGCGAAAACATGTGGATAGGCTTAACCAAAAACTTGAGTGTGTCTAAGTGGCATGTAAGTCAGTGCAACCTCTCTTGCATGAGGCCTGAGGACTTTGGGGAATGAATCCTAGAGTGTTCCTTCAATTTGGGTCACTGGCTTCTGTTTTGTGCCTCATTGCCAGTTCTCTCTTAACAAAAAAAGTCTCTTTTTTCCAACACATCTTCCATCCCAAATCAGTCCTCTGAGATAATGTGCCTCGTCAGGCCGCAACATTTGCTCAAATGAATTGTCAACAGCTGTAAAGTATAAAGTCGTTTCAGCTCGGCATCCCAGGCCTTCTGTGATCTGGCCCCTCCCTACCGTTCTTGCCTGGTCGTGACTTTCCCTTCCACTCCCTTCCCGCTGTCCATCTTCACTCACCACTCCCATGTCCTCCCGGGACGTCCCTGCCCCCACGCCTTTGCTCCCACTGTTGCCTTTCCCCAAGGAAATGCCCTCTCCACTCCTCCTTCTCCACTGTGCCTACAGCACAGGGCCTCTCCTGGTCCACAGTCTTGAAGTAAACATCAGGAACGTTCTTCATAGTGAAGTTTAGGGAATTTCTGTAAGAAACTGGACTTGGAAGGAAGGAGGAACGCAGGTGGCAGCTGGAGGGGACGAGGACTGAAAAGCATTGTCGTTTGTGATTTAAGATGGGAGAAGCTTTATCTCCTGAAAGTGCCAGGAGAGAAGGGGAAGAACCCAAGGGGGAAGCAGGCGACGGGCCCCAGGGCTGGGGGGAGGGGCAGCCCTGCACAGGAAACAGGGACCTCTTCTCTGCAATGTCCACTGTGCGTTTTGGGTCATATATACTATGATATGATGGGGTTAGGGGGTAGAAGGCCACTCTGCCCACAAAATACCCCCTTCCCTTACCTATTTGGTGAGATCTGGAATGCCACTGTTTTCGTTCCTTTGACTTGAGCTGGCTCCGGCTATGGATCACAGGTGTGTGTGCGTGTGCATGTGCGTGTGCATGTGTGCATAGATCACTTTCAGTGGAGAGCCCCCCTCTGGTCTTCTGTTTCTGCAGAGCCCCCCTCAAATGCTGTCATGGCCTCGCTCACTTTTCTGCTGGTGAAATGGGGAGCAGGAACTGAGCCCCATCTGCTCGGCCCTCTCATTTTGCATTTGTTGGCTGGGTGAGGAAGTGGGGTTCATTTTGTCCCCTCATCTCCCCTTCCCCCAGGGCAGGCCCCACCTCTCCTGGAGGCTATGATCACCCCGCACACCTGGGACTGGGTGAGGGGTTCGAGTCTGCAGTAAAGCATTACCCCAGACTGTGGTCACACACCTAAGCCCCAGCTTCCGACTCAACTTCCATCCCTTTGAAGCCAATCTGTGTGCACCCCCATGCCCTGCCTGATTCCTGAGTCCCCTGCCTAAGCCATTCGGAAGTGGGAGCAGGCAGAGATGCAGTTCATGATTGTCCTAAGACCTCAGCAGTAACATTCAAATCCCTCCAGCCCCTTAGAGGATGGCTGGGATCTGGTCCTGCCACCCTGTTTTGAGGAGGGAGAGGGGGAGAGGGAGAGAGGGGTAGAAGGTCCAGACACTGGGCGAGGGGGAAGGGAGGGTGTCCTAAAAGACCAGGGTGGGCAGATAAACCTCAGGGTCACAAACCTGGGCCTCACTCTGCTCTGTCTTGATAAATATAATAACGGGAGCATGTACTAAGTGACTCTTAATTTGTGCAATATGAAAATACCTCCATAGAATGTGACTCCTTCCTGAGTCCTTCCTGGCCAGGTGGCAGTCCTCCCCTCTGGGGTTGCCCTGTTGTAGACCTGCCGTTTGGCTCTCCACGCCTCCAACAGCCACCTTCCTGCCTCCTAGGTGGCGAGGATGACTCTGGATTTGAACAGCCATGCCCTTAAGGCAAAGGCCCAGCTTCCCTCTGTATTGGTCACTCCAGTGTTGCTTTACCCTGACCCGCCCCCCGGGTCCAATGCTACCTTGACCCCTATCCAAACAGAGGGGCAAGCGACGCAGTCTGTCATCCCTCCAGCACCGAGGGTGGGCAGGTCAGATTGCACTGAGCCTAGGTATTGGGCCCTGGAGTCAGATGTACAGGTGTACACTTGGCAGTACCCTTGCCCAGCTATGGAACCTTGGGCAAGTTATGAACCTAGACTCAGCTTTCTCATCTGTAAAATGGACATAATAATTATATTTACACCATAGGACTTTCTTGAAGATTACATGAGATAAGAAAGTTGGGACCCAACCAAGGAATATCCTGGATGCTAAGGATTTTAGAATTGAAGCTAACAGAAGTTGGATAACCATAGACATTTTTGAGGAAATGAAACAGTCTGCACTGAGCTTCTGGGAGAGAATTCCAACGGCAGCAAAAAGGGGATTTGGAGAAGGGTCCTGGGATGACTCCTGTGAGGCTCAGGCAGCCATTCTTGCGCTGCTCCAGGTCTTTCCTGGTTCCCACCCAGCCTTGGTGGGACACTGGAGCCGCCTTGTTCCTCAGGCTCAGGAAACATGGATCAGGGGGCGGAGGAGCCACTGGAGGGAATGTTCCTTCTACAGCTTTCTCTCTCTTTAAAAGGTTTTATTTATTTTATTTTTAGACAGAGGGGAAGGGAAGGAGAAAGAGAGGGAGAGAAACATCAGTGTGTGGTTGCCTCTCACGCACCCTCTACTGGGAACCTGGCCCGCAACCAGGCATGTGACCTGACTGGGGAATTGAACTGGCAACTCTTTGGTTCACAGGCTGACACAGAATCCATGAGCTACACCAGCCAGGGCTACAGCTTTCTCTTGCGTGAGACGATTTCAAGGGGCTCTTTCCTCTCCAAAAAGGAAGCACCTTCTCCCTGACTTTTCAGATACTTACAACCTCTAGTTTTAATCTTCCATTTAGTGCAGCATTGAGATTAGAAATATACGGGGAAGATTTGCATGGGAGGAATGAACTAACTGGGTCCTTGCTCTAATCAGTTCTGCCTGGATGTATCGGGAGCCTGCTGTGATAGGCAGAATAATGTGCTCCCTCCACACACACATCCCTATTGTTATCCTATTCTCCAGAAACTTTGAATGTGTTACCTTAGACGGCAAGAGGGATTTTGCAAATATGATAAAGAACCTTGAGATGGAGAGATTATCCATGTAGATCCCATCTAATCACGTGGGTCCTTAAAATTAGAAACCTTTCCCAGCTGTGATCCGAGGGCGCTGTGGCTACAGAATAGTCTGAGACGTAACATTGCTGGTTTTGAAGACAGAGGAAGGAGCCACAAAGCAAAGGGTGTGGGTGGCCTCTAGAAGCAGGAGAAGATAAGGGAGCAGGCTCTCCCCAAGAATCTTGAGAAAAGCTCAAAGCCCTGCCCATGCTGCAACTTTAGCCCAGTGAGGCCCATTTTGGATTTCTGCTCCCCGGAACTGGAAGAGTAGCTTTGTACTGTTTAGACACTGTATTTGTGGTAATCTGTTATGGCAGGTATAGAAAAGGGATACGCCTTGGGCCAACTTGGTGCTAAGCACAGGGGAATCCATAGTTAGAAAAACAAAACAAGACTGAGTCCTTTCTCCAATTGAACTCACATTCCAGCAGGGAGAAACAAGATGTATAGTCAAGTATACACTGACATTTCAGTCGGAACGCACCGTGAAGAAATATAAGGCAGGGTGAGGGGGTGGGCTATATAACACTGTCAACCTTTGAGGGACTCGTCTGGAGTGGAAGGCAGACAAGCAGTCTGTCCTCACAGCATGTTCCCAAGGGGCTGCCACTGCCTGGGGATCAGAAGAGACCTCACAAGAGCCAGTGACATGGGAAGGAGGACTTTGAGGATGGGTAGTGGTTGGTCAGGTGGGTGAATGAGGGGACTGGAGATTTGGGCAGAGGGAACAGTATATTCAAAATGATGAGGGCAGAAAGAGCATGCCCAGAACAGAGGAGCCCATGGCTGTGGCCAAGGGAGCAGCCCCAAAGTTGACGTGGACTTTGGGCATCTCCAGGGTTCCTGCCAATGGAGAGAAAGAGCCCTGCAGAGATCTGGGGTTGTGATCAACAGAGACCGCCTGTCTCCGTTTTCCTGCGGTCTTCTTGTACCTTAAAACAGATAGATATGTGCGCATTCCATTCTACAATCAATCCCCGATGATTTCACAATAAAAATAGTGATTAAAATTACTTACCAGTTAAATCACTCAACTTCCCTCCAAGGGGGGAAAAATCACTTCAAGGGAAATTGGAGTCCAGGAATAACTACGAGGTGGGTTCTGCGATTTCTGCCACTTGCTGGCACGTTTCGGGGTATCCTGGGGATGTGTGATCCTAAAGCAGCTCGTTGGTTGGAGAAGAGGGTACAACAGATTTTTTTTTTTTTAATTCAACAGGTTTTGTGAGACTCTATCTGGGCTTGCATCCCAGGTCCAAAGGTGAATAAAGGCCTTGACCTTGGGCTCCAAGACCAGCGAGTGGGACAGTCATGTAAAATTACAACAAATCCTACCAAGTGTTAAATGTAGAAAACGTGCGATTGGAGCCTGTCGTAGGTTCCTGTGCCTGCCATGATGAATTACTACAAACTGGGTAGCTGGAAGCAACAGAAATTTATTCTCTCAGAGTCCGGAGCCCTGAAGTCCGGAATCAAGATGGCCAGCAGGGCTGTATTCTCCCTAGAGGCTCAGGACCTGAATCTGTCCTGGCCTCTTCCAGCTTTTGGTGTCCCTAGGTGTTCCCTAAGTGTGGCCACATTCCTCCAACCTTGACCTCCATCTTCACGTCACCTCCTCCCCTAGGCCCGTTTCTCCTAAGGACGCTTGTCAGCGGATTGAGGGCCGCCCCTCAGGTAATCCAGGACGGTCTCATCTCAAGGCAACCTAATTACATCTGCAGAGGTTCCAAATAAGATCACCTTCACAGGTTCCAGTGATCTGGACATGGATCTACCTTTTGGGGGACCACCACCCTCCAACCCACTAAAGATCTCTAAGTAAAAAATGACTTGCGTTCTTTGAGGACAACTTCAAAGGGAAGGTCGCATCAGAGCACTCGACACGTATTATCTTATTTAACCCCCTAGCATGTGGGGCGGTGGGCAGCCCTCTTATCCCTGGCAGGGACAGCTAGAGGATGGGGACAAGACCAGATTTGATTTGGAACAATTGCCCTGGTTGGGGTACAGAGAATGAGCAAGGGGAGGTAAGAGGATGGGCAGGGTCAAGGGTGATTCCTGAGATGGGGGTAGTGGGGGGAGAGCAGCTACTGGGATGGCACATTGTTTTTATCTGCATTGAGGGATCTGCACCCGCCCTTCTCCAAGTCCCTCCAGCTTCACCCCCTCCCCAAGGGGTCTCTTAGCCTCGCTCTCCTGGGTATTCGTGACTTTCCCCTTGAAAAGGACCATGGAGGTGGAAGCCCCCTCTCCTCCCGGCCTGGACCTGTCCCAGCCATCTCTTGTTGTTCTAAAATCTTTTCCTGTTCCTTCTTATCCCCAGCAGGCTGGGGAGAGGCTTGTTAGCACGTATCTCTATGGAGCCTCTTCCCAGAGGGGCCTTGGTTTGAGTGCTTTTGGAAACGTGACATTTCCGCAGAGGCTTCAAAATTACTCAGCATTCACATGTTGCTTCACGCTCCTTGGGCGTGTTTCTTCCTCTCCCCAAATTTGACCTGTCTGGGCTGCTACTGCCCCATCTGGGCTGGCACGGGTTGGTGTTCCGAGCCTTAGCTCTGACATCCAGGGAGCTGTGACTCTCCAGGCTTCCCTGGCTATTGATTGGCATGGAGCCTGAAGGCGCAGTGTCCCTGTGGTTAGAGAATCCATAACTGGCCAGAGGAAGCCCGCAGAGGATTCCTGCTCGAGCCAGACTGGTGCCGCGCACAGTCAGAGCATCTGGAACCCACCCTCCCTCGGCTTCTTTGTAACCATGGGGTCGGGGGTAAGCTACCTCATGTCTCTGAGCCCTAGATTTTCTTCTCACATTTCAAATGGGGACATAGTAGAAGAGACAGACCCAGAAACCCACCCAGCCCCGGACGACCAGAGCATGGATGTGGTCTTCCCTGTGCCCTAGCGGGGGTGAGCCTGGCACAGGTCTGTGGAGATGGGTGCAGTAGTGAGAGATGGCAGAGGAGGCGGGGAGGCCAGAGGTGGACCTGCAGGGGCAGGACAATGCAGCAGA